>JBBBDQ010002124.1:0-167500 GCA_037127315.1 Ascarosepion bandense | reverse complement strand
ACGCTCCCCCTTAGTAGGGGATAGATGGATAGGAAGGTAGTATTTAAACCCGCTTAAGATGACATTTAGGTTAGCAAGCTCGTTTCGCTAGAATCATTATAACTGAGTAGTGAGTTCGATTCTCACTGGGTACCCTCTACTTTCGGCCGTGTGTCACGTCTAAGCTACGCTTAGAAACTCACCTTCCTCCAGATTTGGGAGTTAGGCGCAGGGCTAACAACTTTGCCCCATAAAAAACAGTTTGTTACGGAAACAGCAAAAACGCTAACCTACACACCGTTGGGTGTAACGGAAACGTTTATTTATTAAGATGTCATTTAGTTCATCGTTATTTGTTTTTCTTTATCGTTAGATTTTTTTTATTTTTTTTATTTTGCTATTTATAATTTGTATTTCTTTTTAGTTTATCAGCATCATGCCGCCATGGAGTAGAAAACAACGTGTGTTTGCTTATAAAACTTACATGAAAAATGGTGAAGCAGTGATAAAAACCCAACGTCTCTTCAGGCGAAGATTCAACATCGGTCGTCATGGATGCTGTTCGAACTGCGTGCCCTAATCATGTGATTTCATGCTTTGGAAATCTCCCGTGGCCTTCACGCTCACCCGAGTTTTCCATGTGCGATTTTTATCTGTGGGGATTTTTGGAATTACACGTCTATGAAGGAAAACCCCACACGCTTGGAGAAATGAAGAACTGCAATACGTGAAAATATCTTAGAAATCGGTGAAGAAACGTTGGTAAGAGTGGAAGCTAACTTTAGAGAGCGGCTTCAAATTTGTGCTCGTGAAAATGGCCATCATTTGTCAGACATAATTTTTCACTCATAAACATTCCATAATGGCACTGTTTAGTAAATCTTTTTCTGTACATTATAAAGTTTGTGTTAAAATATTTGCAGAGTTTTGCTTTCCTTAAAATATCCGTTTTCCATGATGCACCCTGTACATATATATATATATATATATATATATATATAGTTTGAGTAATATCTAAACAATGTATAAAGGGTGAGTCACGGGAAACGGATGTTTTTGGAATGCTCCTTGAAAACAACGGTAACTTTGAACCGCTATATTCAAATGTTTGAAAACTGTTTTTTTTTTCGTGAGCTTTGCAGACAAGGAATCAATAGGGCATCAGTGTGGTTTCAACAGGATAGAGCCACTGCAAGAGCAAGAGCGTCCATGACTGCTGTTCAAACTGCATTCCCTAATCATGTGATTTCATACTTTGGAGATCTCCCTTTGCGCTCAGCCAATCTTACCATGTGCAATTTTTATCTGTGGGGATTTTTGAAATCACGTGCCTATGAAGGAAAACCCCACACGCTTGGAGAAATGAAGAACTGCAATACATGAAAATATCTTAAAAATCGGTGAAGAAACTTTAAGAGTGGAGGCTAACTTTAGAGAGCGGCTTCAAATTTGTGCTTGTGAAAAAGGCCATCATTTGTCAGACATAATTTTTCACTCATAAACATTACGTAATGGCATTGTTTAGTAAATGTAGGTTATAAAGTTTGTGTTGAAATATTTGCAGAATTTTGCTTTCCTTAAAGTATCTGTTTCCCGTGACTCACCCTATACACACACACACACACACACACACACACACACACATATATATATATATATATATATATATATATGAATGTTATTTTATGTGTAAGAGAATGTATCATTTAGAGTCATAGGGCGTCAGATGGAGCCACTACTCATGCAGCGAGTATCCATGACTGCTGTTTGAACTGCATTCCCTGATCATTATAAAGTTTGTGTTGAACTATTCGCAGAGTTTTGCTTTCCTTAAAATACTCGTTTCCCCTGACTCACCATATATACGCCATTTCGGTCGGGTTTCAATCCTGGATAAAAAAGCAATCGGAGTCTAACCGTACTGATGAGCTGTGATACGGCGAAACAGATCTGTCTGCGGATGACAATATATATATATATATATATATATATATATATAGGTTGGTTGTAGTATATAAAATAATGTCAAACAAAAGTGGAGATAAGGAGACAGTTTAAAGCTTATTCAGAGTACGCGTCTCGTTTATTATTTCGACCGAATAAATGCCAGTTTGATTTGAACAGAAAGTTATGCACTAAAAGTATAATACAATGAAAGTTTTTGGGTTGTTTTTTTTTTATCGTTTCACCCCAAGCAAGGTGGTAACGCTACTGATGTGCAGGGGGCTACATAAGAGAAAAAGATTAGATAAAAGGAGAGTAAAGAGAAAGACGAACCAGCTACAGTGGGTGTCAGAGAAGGGAACAAGAGAAGGATGAGAATACAGGTGTGACAGTTGCAAAGGTAGAGAGAAAGGAAAAGATATACAGGGTGTCAAGTGGTTAAGAGATGGGTATTGGCATTGCATTTAAATTCCTGGGGGTTGTAGCCGTCAAGAAACCAAGAATATGGAAGAGAGTTCCACAGGCGGGAAATTCGAGAAAAGAAGATGCTGGAGTAGAATAGTCGGCTGCATTTGGTTGATCTAACTGTAAAGGGAGGAGACCCAATTGCCAGTCTGGTTGTACGAGTAAACTCATGTGGCAGGGGCACCAGTGGCTTAAGGCAGAAGCCAGGAAAATATTTATAGAACAGACAGAGGAAAGCCACATCCCGTCGGTGAGAAAGTGGCTGGAGTCGAGCCGCCAAGACGGTACCTGACCATATATAACAGCAGTAGTCCATGCACCGACGGAGTACACTGATTTTACAATTCTCTGCAGTTAACTTCCAACCAAGTTCATACAGAATATCACCTACCATTGTATCACAAGTCAGACAGATGATCAAAAGGAAACATGGATATTTTTTCATTATCTTTCAAAAAAATCCATGCCTTCTGAAAAAATCAAACCCTGATATCTTTGTTTCCACCTGGGTTTGAACAGCGACCATTGCTGCCTGTATAGAATAACTTATCGATGTATTTAATAGTTTTGTTTTAAGTTGGTACATGCGTTTACACTACAGTGGTAACCTTCTCCGAGTAGAGCTAGCTATGAACAATGCTACAGGGAGAAACCTGTCTTTGATTCCAGGAAGATTTGCTGCTTAGCCGTACATTAAGATAGCTGAACGGAATTTTCAACTGAAAGCAATATGACTGGAATATATTTTAACCTATGCAAATTTGTCGGGTACGGAATGCCATTCGCATTTTAGCGGTTAATGACCGACCGGAAATGGTTAAAGGCGGCAAGATTTAACTGTGAAAGCTACATCGCCAATCCACAAATGATCTGTGGATGTCTCTTCTTAAACAAACATTGTCGGGGTATGTAATCAAATATACGGCGTCTTCACGTGAAAGCATTTAACTACTTAGTCTGCTAATACGATCGCAGAAACATAGATTATAAACGCTAACAAGCAAGCTTTGCCAATAAGTCAAACAATCGAAATTCAATTTCCACATATATATGTATTTATTTTATATATATATATAGAAATATGTGTGTGTGTGTGTGTGTGTGTGTGTGTGTGTGGTTATTCTCTTTCTCTCTCTCTCTCTCTCTCTCTCTCTATATATATATATATATATATATATTGATTGATTGATTGATTGATTGATTGTTTAATACTTAGTTTTGGTCCTAATAGGGTTAGACCAGTACACATTTGTATTAAAAAGCGTTTTATACAATTATATTGTAGAACTTTTGAATATTTTTCATTTAACTCGTTTAAAAATGAAATATATATATATATATATATATATATATATGATAAAATATAGTTTAAATGTATGGTTCATTGTGTTAAAGTGCTCAATAACAGGGATACAGCGTATGTGACTATAAAAGTGGACATTGAAATTCAACACCCAGAGGCGACATTCTGTTCCGTGCTAAACGCAATTGTCAGGCCATGTCGGTTGCGTTTTTGCTCGACAATTTTTTATATACAAGTCAGTGATGCATTGTGGTAGGATATACACTACCGGCCATAATTATTAGGCCACCCCAGTGTTTTAAAAAAAATGATGTATTTCATACTGTTTTTAGTATTTATTGCTAAGTGAATGATTGTAAATGAAAATAGAATGGTTCTTGTGTTAATATTGCACAATAATATGTACATCTCAATAAATTTATAAATATTTAATAATTACCTATATTGCAGTTTCATCAATGAAAAAATGAAGAAAATTTAGGGTGATTCGGACGGGTTCATCTTTGCTTCCTTGCCTTGTAAAATTTTTGTAAAGTAATAATAACAAAAGAACCATTCTATTTTCATTTGGCAATAAATACTAAAAATAGTATGAAATACATCATTTCTTTAAAAACTAAAAAAAATTGGGTTTGCCTAAAAATTATGGTCAGTTTAGGTGCCTTCACTCATTTTCTACAAATAACTTTTAAATTAAATTTTTTTAAATTAAAAAATTTCTTCAAAACTTTTTTTTGTTTTAATTGAAAACTAAGTGATTAAATTTACTATTTCCAGTAAGCAAAATACCCTGGTGTATTTCAAACAGAAATTATCTTGATTGGAATGTAAAATTTTTCAACTTTTTTTTAATCTTTCAATTTCTCGACCACTTTAAGCGATCGACACATTTGTGAACAAAAGTTACTTCTCGGTTTTAAAAATCTTGCTTAAATCAAATATACATTTGGGACACATTATTTTTGGGAATTTTAGAAAATCTAATGTTAAATTAATTTGATTTACTCATGTATTTATCATTTATAGCATGAAATTTAGAATACGACTATTTTTCAAACTCAGCGTCAACTTTCTAACCTTTTTCTACCGTATGTGTTGACAGATTGACAGATCCATGATAAAAAAAAGATAAGTGTCTAGCAATCACAAGTGAAATAATTGTACTTTTTTTTTCCTGAAAGGGGAAGAATCTCTGAAATAAATGACATTTTAATTTACACAGAGAAATTAATAGACAAAAAATATCAAATACACACACAAAAAAAATTAAATATTTTTAAAATAGGAAGGCATGACGATTTGTATTGAACTTTTTAATTTTCGATTATTAGATATAATCTTCGCTTAATAAGTTTATGAACTAACCCCAACAAACTATTTTTGAAACTTTATAAATTATTATAATTAAAGAAAAAAATGAAAACAATTCTCTTAGAATTTCATTATCTATTGATAAAGTTTTCTAATCGAACTATATTGTTCTTAATTTATATTAGTTATTAAATAATTAAAAGCTTATCAATTTAAATAATGTCATAGTTACATTGCATTTTTATTTTACTATTGGGAGCAGATTTTCGGAAATAGAGACAAAATGTTTAAACAAAAATAACAGATGATTTAACACATCGCTCAATAGATGTCGCCATTAATAAAAATCTATTTATCCAGATCATTTCAACTTAAAAAGTCGTTAAATAAAACTTCGTTATATTGTTTTTTATATATGAAGAGCCTACTGAGACATGAATGATTGCGTGCTCGTCGCAAATATCAATTCGCATGTGTGATCTTGATACTCCAGTGTGGTGTTTCGCCTGAATACGGTAGGCAGAGAACACTTTATTGTGACGTAATGATCAATGAGCTCTTGAAGCAGACTATTACAGTTCTATAGTTGTTGGTTGGTTGATTTTGTTTAGTGGCACAACCTCTATAGGTCATTTAATGCCAAAATCTAAATATTTTAAACGCAATATTATGGCATTAACTACAGATAAAATTTATTATTGGTCATTTTTCTATAAAATATGTGTTGTTGATCATTTTATATATACATATATACTCTAGGATGTGCGTTGTGGTGCAGTGGATATCGGCTCGGAACGAGAAATCGGAGAGCCGAGTTCGAATTCCAGTTGAATTCATTGCATTCTCTTACGCACAAATACCCTTGGGAAAGGTATTAATCCGTCTATCCTTCCAGTTCTGGATTAAATAACAGGACAGATTGGGTTCTATAGACTTGGCTGGCAAACAGTCTACCGCAGAAAGCAATGGCAACCTACTGCGGGATAATCTTCTGCCCAGTCAGTCATGTCTCTTTCGTGACATGATCGCCCAAGCGTGTTTCACGTATGGCACTTAACTGACTGATATACATATAGATATAAATGCATTACCGTTATTTTTGCTATAAGTATGTATTTTTATGCTTTCATAATGTTTTGTTTTTATTTGTAGATTCACTGTTTTTCCATATCTGAGACCCCTAACAAGTACGACCGAACCTGGACAGGGTAAACCTGGGAACATCATCAATCATGTATTGGTTCCACGCTTCGCAAAACCTCCAATGTACTGATCAGAAGTTTTGCTGCCGGATGTAGTTTATCGCCGTACTCAGGTCTATTGTTGTCGATTCGCACCAGGCTATGCTAAATTTAGTAATATATAATAAATTATCAACTGAATTCATTTTATACACATGAGATAGATAGATAGATAGATAGATAGATAGATAGATAGATAGATAGATAGATAGATAGATAGATAGTGTTGTGGATTCCGGGTGAGGAACCGCACAAAATAACGAACAACAAAAACAGATATTGAGATAGAAAAGTAGGTTATATTGAACATAATATACAAACTTGAACGCAGGTTAGTAAATCCAGAAATACTATTAGTACGAAATACATATCTACAAGTCTTCAAGTGAAGTCGTTGAAAATAGTATATCCGTGTTTATTATTCTAGCTGAGTGGAGCTCAGAGCTATTCTGACTTCTGACGCGGTAGTCTCTGGGTAACTTCGGTATCACTCAGTAACTTACGTATCAGTTCCGGTATTTTACGATAACTCTATGGCAGCTACTGTATCGTACTATGGCAGGAGTATATATATACTCAGTCGAGTCCATTATCATATACAAAGGGGAGATCCTACAACAGATAGATAGATAGATAGATAGATAGATAGATAGATACATACATACATACATACATACATACATGCATGCATACATACATACATACATACTTGAATAGACGCTCTGCTTTTTCATTTTTGTTTATTTTTTGTTTCGAGAGACTTAATATTGAAAATATATCTCCGGCAGGGTTTTAACTTACACCCCTTTTATGCCGGCTTACCCCGTATTTTTTGGATCGCCAAGTCGGGTTAAAAAATGAAATCCATTAATTTCTTTAAAACATATTTTATTTATGTTTCCATTACGAAAATATAAAGTCAGCAGACATAGGTCTTCGAGATGATATGAACAACAGGTTGTGCGTTCTTTGAAAAGGGTAACCGCGTCGTCTAAAGCACGGATCATAGTAGTGAGAGAAAATGAGATGGCTCGTATTAGGAAAATATGCGTTCCCAATATTCATGTTGGTAGGCGGAAATAAATAAATATACTGTTTAATAAAAAACAAGAGATATTCTAAACTTTTTTATAAATGGAACTTTGTCTGTGTGTGTGTGTGTGTGTGTGTGTGTGTGTGTGTGTGTGTGTGTCCGTTACCTATAGACTCCGAAACGGCTGAACCGATTTTCTTAAAAATTTACACAGTTGGACTATAAGCGTCTGCGAGTGTTCTTAGCTAGGTTTTGTGTCGAGGTACCCCCGATAAATATCGATAATCGAAAAAATCGGGTTATAGAAGGAGTGGTCCGATTTTAATCAAATTCATACACTCATAGAGAAAGACATAAGAAACGATATTCAGAAGTTTCAAGGTTGCAGTTCTTACAATAGTGCAGAAAATCGATAGTATATATATATATATATATATATATATATATATATATATATATATATATGAAACAGGATGTTTGTGTGTGTGTCTGTTTATCTGCCTGTATGTCCTTTATACAAATCCACAATTTTTATCCGATTCTCACCAAACTTAACACAAATATTCTTTAGGCTGAGTCTGAGCTCCAGGATCATGGATTAGTTTTAAAGCTTTCATTACACCCGGGCAACGCCGGGCTATACTGCTAGTCAAATATAGATATCTACTAAAAGCAACATTTACAAGGTCCCTTTGGATTGTTATGCGTTGTTTATCCTCCTATATGGCAGTGAATGTTGGACAATCTCCTCAAAGATGAAGGAAAGACTCGAAGCAACAGAAATTTGGTACTGCAGAAGTATGCTGGGGATACCATGGACTGAACATGCGAGTAACGACGAGTTTTTTGGAGAGAATAGAAATGAAAAAGAAACTTATACTCAACATCAATAACAGACAGATGAAGTTTCTGGGACACTTAATGAGGAAGAAGGGCTTGGAGAATCTGAAACTTACAGTCCGAATAGAGGAAAAGGGAGACAGAGGAAAACAGCACGTGATATACTTGATGAGCTTAAGCAAGTGGATGACTGAGAAGGGTTTGGCAGAAATAACAAGTCAAGAGGTATTAAGAGCTACAGGGGATAGGAAGATGTGGATGGCCTACATCCTGAAGTGACACGCACATAAAAAAGAATATCTATGTGTCTTTTAAACAAATCTAGTGGTATTGAAATTTCGTGATGGACTCCTTGACATTACAGTCGTCTGAGTCAGATAAAAATGCTGACCGTACAGTAGGAGCAAAGGGTGTTTTTAACTTGGTCAGACTGTAATGTAAGTGCTTCAACAGATCTTTCATGTTCTGGCTTTATCAGGCCTTTCACGTTTATAACTCGGACCTTCCGTCAGCAAGGACAAATTCATTCGGACACCCTTTTTTTTTGTTTTTTTGTTGGTTTTTTACTTTTCTACCTCTCGTCTCACTGCGACGTCTTTCTTGTTAATGTTTTATATTCTATTTTATTTTGTTTTCCCTTCTCTTTCATTATTGTGCTTTCTAGCATAGATTATGCTTCCTTTTGTTTTAATTTCCTGTCCTTTATCACGCCCTACCGTTTTTTATCCACTCTCGGCAACGTGATAAGGCCACGTGAGCGAGATTGTCCCTTGGCGGGATCTTCAGATTCTTTCTGTTGGTCCACGTATCAACACGCACGTGTCGCCTCTCCGCCGTTTTATATAACTTTGATTTTTTACCTAATTCGAGGAATAAAATCTTTCGTTTTTCAATGAAATTCGTCTGTGTGTTCTTGCGAATTTGAGTTTAAACTGGCTGTCTGAAGCAAGATGCTTTTCGGCATTTTGTCCAGGGCAGAACAAGGCCATATTTTGTTTTTGTTTTATGTGATACTAGCATCATAGCCCGGTGTTGCCCGTGCAACTCAGAACATTTTTTTTAATTTGATGATTAATGCAATTTAAAACTCTTTTTTTTTTTAAATAATTATATAAAAAATTGTTATTTAAAAATTGTTCAAAAATTCTATTAAAAAAATCTATTTTCTTTTGTTTTGCGTAAACGTGAGCTGATGTTTTGTGTGACATTGTAAACAACATTGCGTTTGTTTTGTTTCAAAATTACGGGGGAAAATATTTACATTTTTGTTGACTAATGAAATTTTCGAAGAATATTTAAAAATGTAGACATTTAATTTTAGAGGGAAAAGATACATTAATGCCACACGAATTACAGACAGTTGATTTCCTGCATGAAATATTTAGCGAAAAAAAAAAGCTTTATATTTTTTTTAAATTTTATTTTCTGACGTATAAAATATTAAGTCTGAAAAAAAAAACTTAATTAAATTAACCATTGGCACTTTCTTTTATTCATATTTTGTTTTTGTTTGAAAAAACACATTTTTTTTATTTCTTTTGTTTCAAAATTAGGGGGGAAATATTTTTTTGTTGACCAAATGAATTTTTAAAACATCAGAATAAAAATTAGATATAAAGGCTCTTTTTTTTTTTAGTCGTGTTTGACACGTGTGATTTGATTTCTTTGACAAAATCTAGTAACCATCTTAGATCTTAGATGTTTTACAGAGCAAATGTAAACAATCAGCTCCATTGGCCAAAAAGTGCGAAAGGGAAAATTGCTGAACTTAAACTCAAAAAGTATGCGTCGACCTGTCTTCCCTGTAGATATGTGTCCCTACTGTATTTACTAGGCTTCCCACGCAAGCCCGGATGTGACACATGGTCATTTTAATGTGGGAATTCCCGGCCATATAGCCGGGCCAAAAATATGTCTGTCTATTTTTACCGAGTCGTGGTTCTACCCTTCGGCGGAACCACGACTGGGTTTGTGCTCTCTGCTCGGAAGCAGAGAGCTGACAGTGTTATAGGGTTACAGAGCAGTCATCCGAAGACGACTGCTCCAATGCAAACCCTATGTGTCCCTAATATGTTTGAATGGTGTAGCTTAAAAAATGTAGGCGTGCATAGATTACAGTCACACACAGACTAACAGATTGTCTTTTATATATTTAGATAGAGCTATCTAGGCATTCGAAGTCAGGGAGTTTTGCATTAGTCATTAAACTGGTTTTGCTGACGTCTACCTATACGTGATTCGAGAGCAGTTTAGCGTGGTTTAGTGGAGTCTCCGGATACAGGCGAGCAGACAGAGGTTTGATTTGAAATTCTTAAAAGAGGTGTGATTGGATGATAAATGCGAATTGAATACTTATATATATAAAGCTCTATTTTTAGACGTAATAAAATTTGAAATTCAAATCATATCCCAGCGTAATACAATATATGACACACTCATTTTTAATGCAATATAAGTGTGCTATCTCAGTATCGGTTGCAGAATGGAAATGCTATGAATCAACTCTAACTGCCACGGTCGAATACAGAAATAGGGAATATATATATATATATATATATATATATATGGTGTTCTAATTTCTTTTAAAATAACGATATAAAAACATAAGCCTCGGGGTTTAAGATTTAGTGACAACCATAGTAACTTCCTGTTCTGTAGTTCAAAATGATTTCTCCCTTTCTTTTATATTTATTTTCTGGGTTTTATTTTTTTTTTTATTCATTTTTTAATTTTCTCTTTCAATCTACCAGTCTTTCTCTTAATTCCTTACTCTCTTTTTTCTTTTTCTCTTTTTCTTTCTTTCTTTTTCTTTTTCTCTCTCCCAATTTTTCTTTTTCTCTCTCTCTCTTTCTTTTTATCTATCTCACTTTTTCTTGCTCTCTCTTTCCCCCTTTCTATCTCTCTCTCTCTCTCGCTTTTTCTTTCTGTCTACCTGTTTTTATTTTGTTTCTCTCTCTGTCTTTCATTTTCTCTATCTCTCTCTCGCGTTTTCTTGCTCTCTCTCTCTCTCTCTCTATTTCGCATTTTCTTTCTTTCTCTCCTTCTTTTTCTCTCTCTCTCGCTTTTTCTCTTTCTCTCTCGCTTTTTCTCTCTCTCGCTTTTTCTTTCTCTCTCCCTATTTTTATTTTGCTCTCTCTATCTCTGTATCTATCTTTCTTTTTCTCTCTCTCTCTCTCTCGCTTTTTCTTGTTTTCTCTTTTTCTCTCTCTCACGCTTTTTCTTTCTCTCTTGTGTCTCTTTCTCATTCTCACTGGAATTAAATCAGTGAAAAACTTGAAGTGGTATCTTTTTTTTTTTTCGTCTGGTTTTGATTTTTTTTTTTCTTTTATTAACATATTCCTTTCTATTTTATTTGAGAAGACTTTATACAATCAACCCCTTAAAAAAAAAATCATGGTTCGAGAGTTTTTGCCACATTAGAAAACGACGCACAATTCTCCGCCGGACTTAGTATCACTAATGCAGAGTCACGCGCATTCATTTCGTACAATAAAAGACTCTTCGAGACCTTTATTCAATTATTCTAATTCTGAAGCATGATACGCGCACAGACCGACGTGACATGCCCGCTGAAGATCTCCTTAACTTTGCCTGGCTTTCTTCATCCTTTTATGACGACGACGTGAAGAATTTAAAAAGTCGGTAGTTACGTTAGAGATCAGTTATTCGGTTCAGTATTCAAAGCAATGCGGCTGCTTCAGATGGCAGGGACATTGTGGGTATTTCTTCATCAGAGAAAAAAAAAGAAAAAGAGAAAGAAAAAGAGAAAGCGTGAGGAAATGAGAGAAAGACTGATAGATTGAAAGAGAAAAGGAGCGGGCAAAAACAAAAATAAAAAATGAGTGAACTGAGATTTTTCGGAAGAGAAGAAAAAAGAACGAGAACAGGATAATGAAATAGAGGAAATAAACAAAAACAGATGGCGGAAAGAAAGAAAGAAAGAAAGAAAGAAAGAAAGAAAGAAAGAAAGAAAGAATTTGAGTTTGAGTTTTGTTTAATAGCATATCAACCTCTGTGGGTTATTTAATGCAAAAAATGTGGAGTTTTAAGGTATATTTTTTTAATGTTCGTTTCTAGCGAAAAGGTTGATTTAGTCAGATTTTAATAAAAAAAATTGTTTTTATTCTTTTTGATCTTAGAAAACTGAAAATGCTTTCTAGTTTTGTATACAAAAATGTTTTGCTGAGAAGAATTTTTTTCCTTCAAAAATGTGTTATGATAATATTTTTTTTTCAAAGATGTATTGTTGGTAATATTTTTCCTTCAAAAATCTATATATATATATATTTTTTTTAATCATATCACCCCGAGCAAGGCGGTAATGCCACTCATGTGCAGGGAGCTACGTAAGAGTGAAAAGATTAGAAAAAAGAAAGCCGGAAATCACATCCTGAACAGGGAACAAGAGATGAGCCTCTACAGTGTACAGGTATTGTACAGGTGTAGAGTCGACACCTGTACAATAGACGTGGGTGGAGTGTGAACCGGGCGATAGTTTAGTCTATCTTTTGTTTTCTATAAAAGTCTATTTTTATGTATAGATTTCTATAAAAGTGTATTTTTATACTTTCATAGTGTTTTGACCCCAGTTTTGGGGTTAACTATTTGCCCATAGCTGGGACCCTGACAGGTGCTACCACTTCGGGTCAGGGTGGCCCTGAAAACAACAGCAATTAAGAGGTGGTTCCATGCTCCTCACAACCTCCTAATCAGAGGCCTTGCTGCCGGATGCAGTTTACGGTTATGTCCGGGACCAAAAGAAGAAAGAATAAAATAAAGGAAGTGGAGATAATATGATAGGAAAGATGATAAAAACAAAGACGTTATTTATAAAGAATCGACCATAGTCGTGTCATCTAGTCAATTCGAACGATCCATTCCTTAGCTGACATAGTATGTGCTTCGCCACGGCAACAACAGTCAGTTAAGTGCCATATGTAATACACGCTTAAGGGGCATCATGTCTCTTTCGAGACATGACTGACTTGGCAGAAGATTATCCCGCAGTAGGTTGTCATTGCTTTCTGCGGTAGACTGGTTGCCAACCACGACTATAGAAACCAATCTATCCTGTTATTTGACATAGCTAGAAGGGAAAGAGATGTATTATCTTATTAAGTAGTAATTATTGGGGGCTCAGTTTATTACTTCATAACAATAGAAAACTGATCCCCTACTTTATGGCCAGTAGAAGCCTTAATCATGTTTTCAACTATTATATTCAGTCAGTCAGTCAAGTGCCATACGTCATACACGCTTTGGGCGATTATGTCTCGAAAGAAACATGACCGACTGGGCAGAAGATTATCCCGCAGTAGGTTACCATTGCTTTCTACGGTAGACTGGTTGCCAACCAAAGCTATAGAACCCAATCTGTCCTGTTATTTAACTCATAACTAGAGGAAAAAGACAGATTAATACCTTTCCCAAATGTATTTGCGCGAAAGTGAATGCAGAGAATTCAACTGGAATTTGAACTCGGTCCCCCGATTTCTCGTTCCAAGCCGATATCCACTGTACGACAACACACATTCAGTTTTCATTCAAGACCGGTTACCTCCAATTTGTCCAACTATTTACCTATAGCTGGAGGGAAAATAGTTTTCCAAGGATATTAGCACGCAAGTGAATATAAATGAACTCGACTGGTTCAAACTCGCCTCTCCGATTCCATTGCTCGGCCGTACCTCCCTAACATATGAAATAAGTAAAGGTCATGAGATTAATGATCAAAAGAGTGCAATCGACTGAAGCGGAAATGTTAAATAAAAAGAAATTATGAGTGAAAAAAGGAAGTTAAAAAGAATCAAATCGAGGTTCTACGCTTTTTCTGATTTTCATCAATGATCTTCTGATATAATCAGTTCTCAAGTAGGCAGCTATGCAGATGACACTAACATTTACTCTCGTCTCAGTAGGAAATCTGCCAAGGCTGACAAAGTAAACCAGGCTGCTGCTCTTCAAAAGGTCCTCCAATGTATAAATGAATGGAATAAGAAATTTTTTTTAATCATTTCACCCCAAACAAGGCATTCCACTGCCACTATTGTGCTTGGGGCTACATAGGGGAAGGTAAATAGAAAGAATGGTTAGATATAGGAAATGTCAGACGGGGGGGGTGATAGATATTTGGTTAGATGGGAAGAGTGTTTGAATGAATGGAAGCGAGTTAGTTTGTTAGGAGGTGTCTATTGAACTTACATTTAAACTCCTGGAGATTGTAGCCGTCGGGGAAGCAGTCATGTGGAAGGGAATTCCACAGTCGGGAAGTGCGAGAGAAAAAACTGTTGGAGTAGAAGTTGCGGTTGCATTTTATCGGTTTCACTGTAAAAGGGTGGGATCTAATTGCTAATCTAGTATCTCGTGCAAATTCGAACCTAGGGGGCACCAGTGATCTAAGTTCATCGGAGCAGAAGCCGTGAAAGTATTTATAGAAGAGACACAGGGAAGCCATGTCGCGCCGGTGAGAGAGAGACTGCAGGCGGTCTGCTAAGACGGTATCGATCACATTACAGACCCTCCGCTGTACCTTGTCGAGAAGCCCAAGGAGAATAGCAGTGGCACCAGACCAGATATGGCAACAGTATTCAATGCACGGGTGGATGGTAGATTTATAAATGTGCAGGATAGATTCAGACGGAAAAAACCTCCTGGTCCTGCACAGAGAACCTACTTTCATAGCAGCGGATTTAGCAATGGATTCGATATAGTCATTCCACTTGAGGTCCGCTGAAAGTGTAAGGCCAAGGTGGCGTAGTGTTTTACTCTCTAGGAGGCAAGCCTGGTCCATGCTAATAGGAGGTAGGTGCGATTGTCTATAATGGTTAATTGATAGTAGCTTCGTTTTAGAAGCATTAAAATTTACGAGCCATTTCTTACCCCAGTCCACTACGGATTGGAGGTCCTTTCCAAGCTCGGCTGCAAGGTTAGCTTTGTCGCCCACACCAGATTTTTGATGGTTCGTAAATTTTAACGCCTCTAGAACCTTAAACCACCAAAGAGAAAGTTTCTTGTCTACCATCAAAAGGGATAACGCTAGTCTACTAGAGAGCTACACAATGCGCCTCATTCGCCTCACTCTTTCAAACTACTTCAAGTCGATATCGACTCTATAGCTGCATCTACTGATAGGGAGATTAGGTCACTGTGTCGGACCAAGAAGATTTTTTTCTCGTCAAAATCCATTTTGCACATTTATAAATCAACCATTCGTCTGTGCATTAAATACTGTTGCCATATCCGATCGGGTGCTTTTGCTATTCATCCTGAGGTTCTCAACAAAATCCAAAGGCGGATCCACAATATAATCGACTCTGACTTTGCATCTCGACTTCAGTCGCTTTCTCACTGACTTGAGGTGGCTTCCCTCTGTCTTTTCCACAAATATCTCATTGTATCTGCTCTGAGAGACACTTTCCTTGATGCCCCGATCACGTGATTTAAGCGTCCTACTAGGTTGGCATCTAGGTTTCAGTCACATTCTCACCAACATGATGTGGATTCCCTCTGTCGTTTCTACAAGCATTTTCATGGCAACTGCAACGAACTTTTTTTTTCCTGAGCACATGTATTTACGTGTGCAACTAAATTGCATCAAGGCCCAAACCTTTAAACATTCAAAATAGTTAAATGTAACCGCTTCTTCTTCTCTAACAGTTTCTTTTCTCGTACTTCCCGTTTGTGGAACTCCCTTCCATTTGCTTGCTTCCCTGCTAGCCACAGTCTCCAAAGTTTTAATGCAATGTCAATTGCCATCTTCTATCTACTTGATTCTTATCTATCTCTTATCCTTTCTTCGACAGCCCCTGTACCTTGTTTTTTTTTTCTCACTGTAACCCCCTGCGCACCAGTGGCATTCCTCCCTTGCTTGGGGTGAAATAATTATGAAAAATAGAAATATTATAGAGTTCTTATTTTTCTGAAGACCCTTTCGATGCTCACACGTTATATCCATAATATTATCAGCATTTGTAAAAGAAAGTCACGCCTCTTACTTTTAGCCGCTTCTTTATCCGTGAAGAGATTTTCCAGTATTCACTGCTGTGTAGATATCGCATAACTCTTTTTTGCCGTTTCTAATGACTTTCCTTTTGCTCAGTACTTTGCTAAGTTTCTCGTAGATATCCTTTTATTATTATTATTATTATGTCATTTTTCATCATATTTCGATTTCTGCATTGGTCTCACTACCAACCAAGTCTGCGGGGAGACCTAAGGCAGGTAGTGGCGTGTTGTTATGACTCCATTTCATGTTTTTCTATCTTCCCTATCATCCCCAGCATTACATAGATAACGTTTTCCTTAGTGTGTGGGCTGTACTTAATAAGACAATTTTTTGTATATCTCTTAAGCTGGGGTTTCCAGGGATTCTTTCAATGTGTTGTTTTGTTCCATTTTTTATCATTCCAAGTGCACCTACTATCACTGGCACAACTCTTGTTTTCAATTTCCACATTTTTTCTATTTCAATTTCCAGGTCTTTATATTTTGACAGTTTTTCAAATTCCTTGATTGCTATGTTACAATCCGCTGGACAAGCCATATCAATTAATAGACAAGTTTTCTCCTTCTGGTTTTTAACAATAATGTCTGGCCTGTTTGCTTCAATTTTTCTGTCTGTGTAGATGGTGTAATCCCATAGAATGGTTACATCTTCTATTTCTGTAACCGGTGCTGGATGATGTTCATACCAGTGTTTGTTTACAGCTTTGATGTTCATACCAGTGTTTGTTTACAGCTTTTATTATTATTATTATTATTATTATTATTATTATTATTATTATTATACTCCTTCGGATCTCTGTGTCACACTTTCCGTCGATCCTGGGCATGACGGTAAACTGCATCCGGCAGCAAGGTCTCTGATTGGGAAGTTGTGAGAAACATGAAACCACTTCTTAATTGCTGTTGTTCTCAGACCCATCCTGACCCGGAGTGGTAACACCTGTTAAGGTCCCAGCTATGGGCAAATAGGGGCCAAAACACTATGAAAGTATAAAAATAGACTTTTATAGAAAAATATAGATTTTTGAAGGAAAAATATTACCAACAATACATTTTTGAAGAAAAAATTATTATCATAACACATTTTTGAAAGAAAAAAATTATTCTCTGCAAAACATTTTTGAATACAAAACTAGAAAACATTTTCTGTTTTCTAAAATAAAAAAAATAGAAACTAATTTTTTCTAAATCTGACTAAATCAACCTATTCACTATAAGCGCACGTTTTAAAAATACTTTAAAACCCACCTTTTTTTTTCATTAAATAACCCACAGAGGTGTTGATATGCCGTTAAACAAAACTCAAACTCAAACACTTTCCATCGTCTGTTACTTCTCTTCATTTGAATTTCTTTACCAGCTTGATTTTAACACATTCAATATGTAGCTTACATCTTGAGTTGATTCTTTTACTAAACAACCATATGTTCTTTCTTATTATTTTAGGTCATACTGAATATGGTGACGTAACTGGTTGAGAAAAAAGCTAAAAATTTATTTTCGGGTATAATACGGACTCATAACCATAACGCTTAAAAAGATTGTGGAAATATTGAATATAGTAATAATTACGGTAATTATCAGAGGAATGATTTGCTATCTTTGAGTTTCCGCAATAGTAGATCAGTTAAGTGCCATACGTGATACACGCTTGGCCGATCATGTCTCTTTCGAGACATGACTGACTGGGCAGAACATTATCCCGCAGTAGGTTGCCATTACTTTCTGCGGTAGACTGGTTACCAGCCAAGGCTATAGAACCCAATCTGTCCTGTTATTTAACACATAACTAGAGGGAAGAGACGGATTAATACCTTTAGTAGATAAGTTAGCTATAACCCGGTTCAGATCCTAGCCGGTATTTTGAACAGGAGTAGTGGTTTATCCATTGTTCCCTATTTAGGATTGGGTTTCTAGTTTCTTCTATAGTTTTCTCGTTCCCTTTTACTTTCGGTACCCCCTTGCATCTTAGATGGTATTGCACCTTGCTTGGGGTGAAATGATAAAAAGTGATACTCAGAAAATGAATATTGCGTGAAATGAAATAAGTGATAGTCCGAAAATAACCGGTTTGAAGAGCGCGTTGAATGTGGAAAAAATGGGCCCAACTTATTTTTAATATATAATTAATCGGTAAATTTAGTTTTTTATTAATCCTATAACCACTATCCATAGAGATGCTGAATAGTTATAGACCCATCGAATGTTCCTAAATATCAGGCGTTTATTAAATCTCTTTATATATATATATATATATATATATATATATATATATTCTAAACTAAATAGTTTAGAATGTACAAATTATCATCTACTACTACTAAGGTAAAGAATTTTCCATCTTCTTTCACGCTACCTGATGAGACATTGTCCTTTCAATGTCGAAACAAAATGTACACTTCGTAGTAGATAATAATTTGTACATGTTCTGAACTATAATTTATAATAAATATTCATAGCTCTATTTTATAGTGTTTTAAATTAATGCTTTGAACGTTGTTAATATTTTCTTCGTTCCTTATTCACTTGAATATATTATTTTCAACTGAAATTAAAGCCAAAATACGATGTTTAGAACGGCTCATGATTAAACATAATAGACATTCCTTGTCTCTCATATTTAATAGCATATGTTTAGAATATATATATATATAATTTAGACGAAACATTGAAAAAGAAAGTATTTTTAATTTTTTGTAACAATTTTTTTAAATGTTACCAGTTAAGTTATGATTACGTGTGAATTTCTGTTTGTGTTTAAATGTCTTTTTATCTTTTAAAAGATTCATTCCCGAGAACTAATACATTATGAATTCATCCCAGATGACTACAATCTTAACTTGTTCAACTTTTGGGTCAACTGTTATCTGCCCCAACGGTCATCGAAATTTGAACATACTTTCACTTAAATGAATATGAAAAAATTAGTAAGCCTATAGCTGGAGCGTCACTTGGGTAAAAATTTACTAAAGAAAATAAACTCACAATAATGTTTAGAATGGAGACTGTATTGGCAATTTTATAGATATCCTATAGGTAGCTTATTAGTGATAACGTTGTTTTAATTAGTTATCCTATTTATTGTTTTTTATTGGTTTTCCTTTTTGTTGTTTTTAGTGTTAACATTGGTTTTTATTAGTTATTATGTTGTTTGTTTATTATTGAAATAATCGTTTTTAATAGTTAACTTATTGGTTGTTTTTTAGTGATATCATTGTTTTTATTATTCATCCTATCGCTTGTTTATAAATGATAACTTTTGTATTTTATTTGATATCTTAGTTGTTCATTAGTGATATAATTGTACTTGTTTACAAGGGATATCATTATTCTTATTAGTTATCCTATTTGCTATTTATTAGTGATAACATTGGGTTTTATTAGTTATGCTGTTGCTTGTTTATTAGCGAAATAATTGTTTTTGTTAGTTAACTTATAGGTTGTTTTTGTTAATTATTTTATTTTTGCTTATTAGTGATAATATTGTATTTATAACTTTTCTTTTTGGTTGTTCATTTGTGATATTAGTTATCCTACTAGATGTTTATTAGTGATGACATTGTATTCATTAGTTATTCTATTGATTGTTTATTAGTGATAACATTGTTTTTATTATTTATCCTATTGGTTGTTCATTGGTGATAATATTGTTTTTGTTAGTTATATTTTTGGTTGTTTATTAATGATGACATTGCTTTTATTTGGCATCCTATTAGTTGTTTATTAGTGGTAACATTGCTTTTGTTATTGATTTTATTGTTTGATTGTTAGTTATAACTTCGTTTGTATTGGTAATGTTGTTGGTTGTTTATTTGTGGTGATATTGTTTTTATTTGTTTTCCTATTGGTTGTTTATTTTGATAATATTCTTTTGATCTGGCTCGATTTTTTAGGTTAATGATTCTGTTTTGTAGTAACTGTCACTGTTGGCAGAAACTGTATCTATCACAGCAAAATGGCCAAAGAAAACATTTGTAGATTAACGCCGAGGTGGTTCAGCATCTCACAGCACACAGGCTCCTCTCGGACAAGCAGTATAGTTTCCGCTTCACCAGGTCTACTGCTGATATACTAACAACCATCACCGAGTATAAATACCAGGCTCTCGACAAGAAAGGCGAAGCCCGAACCGTTGCCTTGGATATCTCCACAGTTTACTCTCGCCTTGATCAAAAATCTGGTGTGGGCGACAAAGCTAATCTTGCAGCCGAACTTGAAAAGGACATCCAATCCGTAGTGGACTGGGGTAAGAAATGGCTAGTAAATTTTAATGCTTCTGTTTTAGAAGCTGCTATCAATTAACCATCATAGACAATCGCACCTACCTCCCATTAGCATGGACCAGGCTTGCCTCCCAGAGAGTAAAACACTATGCTTCCTTTCAGCGGACCTCAAGTGGAATGACTATATCGAATCCATTGCTAAATCCGCTGCTACGAAAGTCGGTTCTCTGTGTAGGGCCCGGAAGTTTTTTTCCGTCTAAATCTATCCTGCACATTTATAAATCTACCATCCGCCCGTGCATTGAATACTGCTGCCATATCTAGTCGGGTGCCCCTGCTGTTCTCCTCGGGCTTCTCGATAAGGTTCAGAGGAGGGTCTGTAATATGATAGATACCGACTTGGCAGAACGCAACGTGGCTTCCCTGTGTCTCTTCTATAAATACTTTCACGGCTTCTGCTCCGATGAACTTAGATCACTGGTGCCCCCTAGGTACGAATTTGCACGAGATACTAGATTAGCAAGTAGATCCCACCCTTTTACAGTGAAACCAATAAAATGTAACCGCAATTTCTACTCCAACAGTTTCTTTTCTCGCACTTCCCGACTATGGAATTCTCTTCCACATGATTGCTTCCCCGACGGCTACAATCTCCAGGAGTTTAAATGTAAGGTCAATAGAGACCTCCTAACACACTAACTCGCATCCATTCTCTCAAACACTCTTCCCATCTAGCCAACCCTCATCCTTGGTATCCTTACCCATCTATCACCCTCCTTCTGACATTTCCTATATCTAACCACTCCTTCTCTTTACCTTCCCCTATATAATCCCATGCGCAATAGTGGCAGTGGAATGCCTTGCTTGGGGTGAAATGATTTTAAAAAAAAACAAAGAGTTATCGTGAGAATAGAAGCCATGGAAAAGAAATAACGCGTAGAAAAAAAAATGAGTTTCAATAGCAAAAGCCGAGAATTGCAACAAAGAAAAGCCAATAAAAATATTAAGCCAAACGTATTTAAAAAGTAACAGGATTATAAAATGCAAATTTCATAAAGTTTGCATTGAAGAAACGAATGTTTCTAATTATCTGTTAATGTAGTCATTCGTGCTTCCCTCAGAAACATCATTAGTCACGTGCCATACGTGGTACACGCTTTGGGCGATCATGTCTCGAACGAGACATGACTCACTGGACAGAGGATTATCCCGCTGTAGGTTGTCATTGCTTTCTGCGGTAGACTGGTTGCCAGCCAAAGTTATAGAACCCAATCTGTCCTATTATTTAACCTATAACTGTAGGGAAGTGACGGATTAATACCTTTCCCAAGGGTATTTTTGCGTAATTAAATCCATTTAATCCAACTGGAATTTGAACTCGGCACCCCGATTTGTCGTTCCGAGTCTATATTCACTGCACCACAACGAACATTGGAAACAGTAAGCGGCTATAAAATAGTTTAAATCTTAGTACAATTTCTAACATTCAAAATAATCTTTTTGCAATGAGTTACAATCTTACAAACGCCAGTTTATGCAACTCTGTAGTTTTATTTAAACAATCTTAAAACTTTGTTTCTGCTTGGGTTTATTTTGTTGCGTGAAGGAATTGTTGAGAACAAAACACGACAGCGAAAAGGCGAGAAAATGAAAAATGACACGGAATTTTCATCCTCAGCTCTAACGCTTTTACTGTGCGATGCGTGTAGCCTGAGATTATGTTATCAATCGTACGGTTATCAAGCAATAAAGGATCATGACAATCAGATGGTGAGATGTCTGAAAACTACGAGGAACGAGAATAAGGACTGATAACTGTGCATTAGGTGGCTTAACGTTATCCGAAGACAAGACAAATGACTCGTTTTGCTATTGACTATCGCAAGAGATTTCAAACAGAAGCGTCCTAAATGGCTGAAATTTAATGGAATATATGTTTCTTTTAGATGATCTCCGACATATCTGTTTCTTAGATTCATATAATATTGTTTGTAGGCAAATGTTTCTTTGGAAAACTAACAGAGAAATAGTATCTTTGTGAAATTTACTTTTTACTTCGTGGAATTATTCATTCGGCACAAAGAATTCTTTGTTAAGAATATAAGAAAAGTTGCGAAAAATTAGACTTGGTAAATGTCAGGAAAGAAAAAAGAAGAAAAAGTTTCTTTCAAAAAGAAGGGAAAAATGAAAAAAGAAAGAAAGAAAAAATACGTTTAGAAGCAGGACAGAGAAGGAAGTGACGTAGAACTAAGAAGAGGAAAGTAAAGAAGCAGAAAGAATATTATTTAGTAATTTATTTAATTAAAAAAAATGAATCTTTAAAGAAAGAAAGACAAAAAAAGAAAAATGTTTTTAACCTAAGAAAGAAAAATTATGTAACAAAGAAATGTTTAAATAGAGTAAGGGGGAAAAAATGTTCTTAACTAGAGAAAAGAAAGAAAGAAAGAAAGAAAGAAAGAAAGAAAGAAAAAAAGAAAGAAATATATTTTTAACGTTAGAAAAAAAATTTATAAGAAAGAAATTTTTAGATAGAGAAAGGGGAAAATAAAGAAGGAATAATGTTCTTAAATCAAGAAAGAAAGAAAGAAAGAAAGAAAGAAAGAAAAAAAGAAAGAAATATATTTTTCACCTTAGAAAAAAATTTATAAGAAAGAATTTTTTAGATAGAGAAAGGGGAAAATAAAGAAGGAATAATGTTCTTAACTCGAGAAAGAAAGAAAGAAAGAAAGAAAGAAAGAAATGTTTATACTTAGAAAGAAAAATTTATAAGAAAGAAATTTTTAAACAGAATAAGGGGAAAATAAAAAAGAAATAATGTTATTAACGTTGGAAAGAAAAAAAGAAAGAAAGAAAGAAAGAAAGAAAGAAAGAAAAATAGCTTCAAGCTGATAAAGAAAAGAAAAAATTCATTACCTGAGAAAGAATGAAACAGCGAAAGCAAAACAAGAAACTTTTTTTGAAAACTAAGAAAAAAGAAAAAAGTCATAAAGAAATAAAGAAATAAAAAGAAAGAAATTATTTTAAACTAAAAGAAAGAAAAGCTGTTTCAAGAGGAAAAAGTAAAAACGAAGTCTACAGTCGAGTTATAATACTAACGACAGGGAAATGTCGGTTGTCAAATGCAATGATGAGAGAGAGAGAGAGACAGAGAGAGACAGAGAGAGAGAATCAAATGGACAAAAGACGCAATGAAAGGGTAACATTGACGGGGTTGGAACGAATGGTGTGAAGATCGACAAATGAAAGACGTTAGCCTCTGTAAAAAGTCAAGTGTGATCATGAATATTCAACACCAATCTCTGAGCCTCGTTTCCCTTCGCGAGGACGCCCGAATTGTTCCCGCGAAAATTATCTTACGGATCGCTTAACGTATCTCCGTTGCTTCTTACAACATCGATACACGGTGTTAGCTAAAGACCTTGGCAACAAGGTGAATCGACCAGCCGTTACAAGACAGACTAGTATAGTACACAAACATTGCGCGTCTAGGTCATAAGATGACTCAATGGACGGGCCTACAGACTAAAGACTTATAGAATTCGGTTTGAGATAAAGAAACTGACAGATAACATTTCTGGGACGCTTTATGAGGAAAGAGAGCTTGGAAATTTAAACATTCACAGTAAATATTGAAGGAAAGCAGAGACAGATAGAAACAGGCTACATAATGGGTAAATGGGTAATGGGTATATGGAGGGCAGAGCGAGGCAATGAGAGAGTCAAAAAGGAATGGTAATAGTCAAAAAGAGATGTAAAAGCGACAAAAAAGGGATGATAAAGAAGCAAAGACGTGTAGTTAAGAGTCAAGGAGAAATGGTAAAGAGGGGTTTTAAAGAATCAACAAGATAAAGAGGCAAAAAGGAGTGGTAAAGAAGTAGAGGCAAAGATGAGTGGTAAAGAGGTAGAGGCAAAAAGGAGTGGTAAAGAGGTAGGGGCAAAAAAGAATGGTAAAGAGCTAGAGACAAAAAGAAGTGGTAAAGAGGTAGAGGCAAAAAGGAGTGATAAAGAGTCAAAGCGGGATAGTAAAGAATAAAAATGAGGAGCCAGAAAAGATGGTAAAGTGTCAAATAGTTATGCTAAAGTGTCAGAAAGCTAGAGTAAAATGTTAAAGAGAAACGGTAAAGAGACAAAGAGGAGTGGTAAAAAGCCAAAAAGGAATATCCAAATATTTTTTGTTGGTTGTTTTGTTTTTATGGCAAATCAACCTCGGCGGGTCATTTATTGCCAACTATATTTTTATCTATTTATTGCTGGTAATACATTTTTCTTTCAACAATTTATTGTTGGTTTTATATAAGTTTTTGTGTCTGATAATACTTTTTCTTTTCAAATATCAAGATTTATTGGAATTTGTTTTTTAAGGGCAGGGTTCCCAAGTCCTATCCTTCTTATTAAACCCATAACTGGACGGAAGGGACGGATTAATACCTTTCCCAAGGGTATCAGTGCTTAAGTGAGTGTAGGGTATTCAACTGGAATTCGAACTCGGCTCACCGATTTCTCTTTCCGAGCCTTTTGCATCCGTCGCTAAACGCTTGCAGCACCTGGTATTCCCAAGCGGTCACCCATCTAAGTTGCTTAACTTCGATGAATCGAGCGAGATCCGGTGTATTCAATGTGATATGATCCTAAGCCTAAGAGAAGTGGAAAAGAAGCGAAGAAATATGTTATACATTCAAAGAGGAGTTGTAAAGAGGCAAAAGAAGATAGCAAGAAAGATGAATAGTAAAGAGTAAAGGAGAACGGGTAAGGAGTCATCTAGGGATAATAGTGAACGCAGTATGGTAAATGGTCAACAAAAAGTGGTAAAAAGATACCAATGGTGGCAAAAAGTCAACCAAGGTGGTAAAGAGGCAAATTGTCATTTTTTTCGTCTTTTATGGCAGAGCTTTAAAGAGTCCAACGTTGCTTAGAACAAAAAGATCCAGGAAGTTCTGGTAAGCCATGATAGCTCATGTCATGAAAGAACATAACGCATAAAAAAAGTGGATGCAAGTTCTTCTTTTGCTATTTGACACAACAAAACAGAATGGTTACAGTATATTGAAGCTTACGGCTAGATCACGTTGAAATACCAGTTCTCGTTCGACCACAGAATGGTGTTTGAAAGAATGTTTAATTATAGTTAGGTATGTACAACACTAATACTAATGCATGCAATAACACCGTTGTCAGCGATTTTTATCACTTCCTGTGATGTACAATCATAGCTCTACACGGCTTCCTAGTTTGTTTTTTTAGCTCATGTGTGTGTGTGTTTTTGGTCAATTTGTAGTGGTTACAGTATATTGAAGCTTACGGCTAGATCACGTTGAAACACCAGTTCTCGTTCGACCACTAAAGTTAATCAATGTCAAGCTTGGTGAGTACCACTCGTTGAAAATCCCAAGCGCTTTAAGTTTGACCTTACATTCTCATGCGCAATACCCGAGAAGGACTACATTTATCCGCTCTAGATTGGGTGTTTATATAACTGCGTGTAATATGGCTCTTTCTCGCGCTTGCAAGCCAAGCACAACAGATTTGATTATTTTTCTGAAAAATGATTTTGACGGAAAGTAGCGCTGGCTGCTAGGTCATTGAATGCCAAATGTTTCCACACAAGGATACGTCTAACATCGCTATTTTCATTAGAAATGAAAAGAGCAGATACTGCATTTTGATCTGTTCGTGCTTCATAACCATAAATTTAAAAAAAGCAACATAATTCGTATCGCCCTTTGCTAGAAAAGTTGGTTCACTGTGGCTTTTTCTTTCTCGCCAGAATCTATCTTTACAAGCGTTGAACATTGCTGTTATATCTAGTCTGGTGCTTCTGTTATATTGCAATAGATTCTTGATAAAATCCTAAATAGAATCTGCAATGTTATAGTCCTGACATTGGCATCTCAGCTTCAGTCACTTTCCCACCTACATAACGTAGATTCCCTGTGCCTTTTCAAAAAATATTTCCATGGTAATTGCTCTGGTGAGTTCGCCTATTTGTTACTTCGACTTTATGAATTTAAGCGCAGTACTAAATTCCAGTTGAATTCATTGCATTCACTTACGCGCAAATACCCTTGGGAAAGGTATTAATCCGTCTCTTCCTTCCAGTTATGGGTTAAATAACAGGACAGATTGGGTTCTATAGCCTTGGTCGGCAACCAGTCTACTGCAGAAAGCAATGGCAACCTACTGCGAGATAACGTTCTGCCCAGTCAGTCATGTCTCTTTCGAGACATGATCGCCCAGAAGTGTTTCACGTATGGCACTTAACTGACTGACTACATTGGCAACTAGGTCCCATTGTTTTACAATTGAAATTGCTAAATATAACTGTGAGTGCAAACAGTTTATTCTCTCGCACTTGTCACTTGTGGAACTCTCTCCTGGCTTTTTGCTTTCCAATCAACTTTGATCTTCAAAAATTTTAAAAAAATTTAAATACAGTACCAAACGTTTTATTCTCTTTTTTTTTCTTTTTTTTTTTTTGGACCTTGTTTCTTTATCGTCCTCTCACATAAGGAATCGAAAAATATTACCAGGACCATTGAAGAGGAAGAGAACAGATACTTCACTTTTCATTTACACGCCACCCTCAATAAAGATGTTATTTTTTTTTATTTGCATTAAAATTACTCTTTAAAAAGTTTTAAAATAAAGCAAGTAATATATAGACAGACAGGAAGAGTGGGGAGAAGGAAATGCTGGTATTTCAAGCTACTCGCCTGTTATTTATTAATAGAGTAAATTTGATCTTCACTGGATGCTTCATTCTTGTGAGACTTTACCAGATAGAACGAAGATTTCAAGAATTCTTGCTAAGAGCTCATTTTGTTAATTGATATATCGCCTCTATGATTAAATAAAATTTTACTATTCTATAGCAGCCGGATCTCGAATTGACATTTATTATTTTACTTTTACTGGATGCTTGATTGATCTATTGATCAATATTTTCTTTCTGCAATATCACAATGCTTAGTTAAAATTTAATAAGTTTATTTTTTTTAATGGCTGAAATCACTTTCAAACCAATCGATTCAAAAGCGAATAACTTTTATACAAGGCAAAACGGTTAGTGACTTCAATAATTGCGATAATTCAAATCCAAACGCAACATGATCTCCGACCAAGGTTATTACACTCAGTGAATATCGGTTCAGAACGAGAAATCCTGGGTGCCGAGTTAGAATTCTAATTGAATTCTATGCATTCACTTACGCGCATACCTTAGAAAATGTATTAATCCATGTCTTCTCTCTCCAGTTATGGGTTAAATAGCACAAGAGATCGGGTTCTATAGCCTTGGTTGGCAACCAGTCTACTGTAGAAATTAATGACAACCTACTGCAGGGAAGTCTTCTGGTCAGTGAGTCAGTCATTTTTTATTCGCGACATGATCGCTCAAGCGTTTATCACGTACAGCACTTAATTAATTGAAACTACTAACGCTATGGCTGGTAAATTATTATCATTATTATTACGAGTGAACTCGTGCCGTCAAATATATATATATATATATATATATATATATATATATATTGGTGTATCTACGATATGACATTGGGACATAAGAAAAAGAAAACAAAATAATCCAAACCCCTGATCCTTACAAGAGGGAAATGTATCACACACACACACACACACACACACACACACACACACACACACACACACACATATATATATATATTGTTACGGAAAATTCCGAAGATTAATGAAATGGTTTTATCAACCGACATATTTAAATTATTTGTTGAACATTATTTTTAATCAATACTCGTATTTGAGTAGATATTTTGTTTTATCGTAAATATTCAGGCCGGTAGAAATAAATATATAAATATACTGTGTTATTAAAAACAGAATATGAGTACCGATTAATAATAATGTTTTAAAATAATATATATAATTATGTAGTCGAGTAATGAAAAGAAAGTATATATATATATATATACTTTCTCTTCATTACTCGACTACATAATTATTGCAAAAACATAGAATAATATGTCACTGTTTAATTGGGGTTGTACCGTCGAGAGAAATTAGTATAGGCGAAAAACGTGTGAGAAGCCGTGAACGTTTTGTTTAAAGTATAGATTTATTATTATTATTATTATGTCATTTTTTTCATCAAATTTCGATTTCTGCTCTGGTCTCACTACCAACCAAGTCTGCGGGAAGACCGAAGGCAGGTCTTATTATTATTATCAAACCTTCTCTTTCTCTCCACCTATGTATCTGTCATCCCACCTGCTTTCTCAGCTTTCTATTGTTCCTTTCTAACTAGTTTGTACTCCTCACTCTTTTCTAATTAATCTTTTTACATTTATGTAGCCCCCTGCACATCAGTGGCGTTTCCGCCTTGCTCGGGGTGAAATGATTAAAAAAAAAAAACTTACCTTTTGTATAATACAATAATGTCCATAATAATATTTGAATTTCTACACGTGTTTCGAGTCCAAAGTTGAATCTCTTCAGGAGAATAAATTTGTGACTTTACATATCGAGATGCTTTTTTTTTTTTTCGGTTTAACGGTGAATTTTTTCCAAAAATTTTCAACTGTCTCTTTCTGATTTCATGCGTTCATTTTTCCCCAATTTTTTTTAAAACTTCGTTGATGCTCACATATTTTCCTTGATATGTTCTCAGCATTCTACTGTAGAGCCACTTCTTTTATCTCAAGTCTTCTCTTGATATGTGAGGAGATTGTGTAACATTCACCACCATATATAAGGAAAGATACGACTGTTCGCTACTCTTTGTTTTGTTTCTCGTAAAAAAATTCCTGTTTCCCAATACTTTACTTAGCTTTTGAAAAGAATATTTCGATATTCTAATGCGCTTTCCAATTTCAGTGTTTCATTTTCTCTCTCCTGTTATAACTTCCTAAATATTTAAATTTCCGATTCGTAGATTACATCTCTTAGAAACTGTTGGAAAAAAATTCTGAAAGGGAAATATTAAGAGAAAACATTGAACATGGGTGAAACGAAAAACAATTTTTTTTTAATTTTTTTTAAACAAGTCTAAACTAACAAAAAACAAGAACGTCTGAAAAACTACTGGACTGTTATATGATGTTAGTTCTTCAATATGGCGGTGAATGCTAGACAATATCATCAAAGATGAAGAAAAAACTTGAAGCAACTAAAATGTGGTTCTACAGAAGGATGCTGCGGATATCATGAATCAAGCATGTGAGCAATGATGAGGTTTTGTAAAGAATGGAAACGAAAAGGAAATTAATACTGAGCATCAGGAAGAGACAAAGTTCCTGTGACATGCAGTGAGGAAGAAGGGCTTGGAGAACCTGTTACTAACACGTCAGATAGAGGAAAAGAGAGCCAGGGAAAAACAGCGTGTAACGTACTTGACTGGCCTGAGCAGGTGGATGGCAGAACGGAGGTTGCGTGGGGTAACAGGAGAAAGCGTGCTCAGAGCCACCAGGGATAGGGATACGTGGAATGCCATGATCGCCTACGTCATGAAAGGACAAGGTACATAGAAGAAAAAAAGTTCACATCTTGGACTTTTCCTAATTTTGACAACCATAGTATTTTCTTCTCGCTTTCTATACCGCTATATTTTTTGAGTTCTTGCTGTTTTCTTTTTATGTTGCATGGCCCAGGAACTTTAGTTGCCTCTTCCTGGTGCTCAGTATTAATTTCCTTTTCGTTTCCATCCTTTCTAAAACCTCATCATTGCTCATATGCTAGGTCCATGATATCTGCAGCACGCTTCTGTAGAACCACATTTCAGCTGCTTCAAGTTTTTTTCTTCATCTTCGAAGATAACCAACACCGAATTACTTGAAATTTGGCACACATTCTCCCCTTCCTGAGTTAGGAAATTGTGCTAAATTATTTTGTGCCAAACCTTCCCGTTCCGATTTTAGAGGTAAGGGTTTTACTTTTCCTATTTTATCTCTAAATTAAGACCGCACAGCAACGCAGAATCTCAGTGATTTTAAAAATTAAAAAATACTTCCGTACATTCAATATTTCTAAAATTTGGTATGTTAGGGCAAATAAGGACTGTAAAATCCAAATATTTAACTTTTTTAGCCCTATACCTGATAGAAAATTTTATTTTACTCACCCAAATGCATGATTCCAGAATCAACAACTGTTTTACCTATGTAGCTTACGGTCAGTCTATAGAAAATACACCCTCTTCAATTTTCATAATAATGTTTCCTAACATCTACTATGCCTGCTCAAGCTCACCAAAGAATTTTGTGAAGGCTTCAAGTATACTTTAGAAGATATGACCCTGCCAATTTTAGAGTCTTTTTCTATGTATGTTGTGGATTCCAGGTGAGGAACCGCACAAAATAATGAACAACAAAACAGATATTGAGATAGAAAAGTAGGTTATATTGAACGTAATATACAAACTTGAACGCAGGTTAGTAAATTCTGGAATACTATTAGTAAGAAATAAATATATACAAGTCTTGAAGTGAAGTCGTTGGAAATAGTATACCCGTGTATACCCGTGTTCTGAGTGGAGCTCCGAACTATTCTAACTTCTGACGCGGTAATCTCTGGGTAAATTCGGTATCTCCCGGTAACTTAGTATCAGTTCCGGTACGCTTCGATAACTCGAACAGATCTCTACTATAACTTTCAACAGCTGTTTGTTCTATGGCATGAGTATATGTATACTCAGTCGAGTCCATTATCATATACAAAGGGGAGATCCCATAACAATGTACGTGGAGGATTTCAGTGAAAGATTATAATTAAGGACAATCATGTCTTCTCAGATGTTGATATTGTGCTAAGTGATTTCTTAATCTATGGCAGGTTTTATATTTTCTGCAGTTGCAATTATTTTTAGAAGGGTTATTTTTGCTATTAGTTGAGTGATGGATGTTGTTTATGTGGGCCAAATATTTATTTGATATCTTAGCATTTTATTGGGAAATATATTATCTGTGTTTTTAACGCAACTATAAGTGACTTTAACATTGTTTTTGTTGAATATGTTTTTAGTGTGGGTGAATGGCAGAAATATTTGGGAATTAAGTTAAGGAAGAGTTTACAAATGTTAGATTAGACATTATGAATAAAGGACAGTTTAACCTGCCAAATAATGTTACGCTTCATCATCATCATCTCACCATTTTACACCCAATGGTGTGTAGGGCAGTAACCTTTTGTTACTGTTTCCGTAACAAACTGCTTTTTACGGGGCAGAGTTGTTAGCCCTGCGCACAACAACCCAAACCTTTAGGACCGGTAGACCATCCATGGTCCTTAAGTTTACAGCACCTGGTGTTCCTAAACGGTCACCTATCTAAGTACTGACCAGGCTCGATGTTGCTTAACTTCGGTGATCGGACGATAACCGGTGTATTCAACACGATATAGCCGTAGACCAATGTTTCGCTTAGATAGGCAAAAATAAGCAGAAATCACGAAATTAATATATATATATATATATATATATACCACATCAAATAGTATGTTTCCCCTATGTAATAGGGGTCGCAGGTTCGAATCCTGCTGGATAGCACACATTTTCGTAATAAAAATTTATCATAAATAATCAGGCCGGTAGATATAAATATAAAAATACTGTTTAATTAAAAACAGAATATCTACTTAAATACGAGTATCGGTAAAAATAATGTTCATAATAATAATAATAATAATAATAATAATAATATATATATATATATATATATATATATATATATATATATATATATATATTGAGCACTGTTTTATTAACACCTGGAGAATAATACTATACATATGTGCACCCTTGTATGTATATTAATTCACGTCATTATATATATTTAAAAAAATAATTTCCATGTATTTTGGAGCTATTGCTTTTCTTATGGAATTATTGTCTTTAACAAGTGGTAGACACTGCCTCATGCATGATAATCAACAGTGCATAGAATATTTGTAGATGACACTAAACATATGAAATTGAAAGGAATTCTCTCTGTGATTTTTACATTTTATTTTGTTAAATTATTTTAATAAAACAAAAACATTTCTTTTTATTCAAAAGAAAGTGATAATAAAAATGTGTATACAAAGCGTCTCTAAAACATTATATTCTAAAGTACACCGTGCACTAAATTTTGTTGTGTATTTATGTATATAATTTTTTGCACAGATAATTTATCCAGCTTGAACAAATAATAAACTCTACCATTTTGTGTTTTAAGAACATCAACAGTGCACAGAATATTCTTTAATGGCACAAAACATATATCCTTAAAATCCTCTTTTCAGTAAAATGAATGTGATGGAAGATCTGGGTACATGAACTTAATCAGCAAGTTTTTATTCTCTATATCAATTTCCAGGACCATGCCAAACCGAATTCTATTGTTAAACCTGCAACAAACATTTTCTGATACACAACAAATTTCACTGGGTTTTCTTCAGCCCCAATAGAGAAGTCATATATTAAGTCATAGTTTTAATCTTCGCTACATTGTTTTATGAGTAATTAATCTCTGATGAGTGGAATCAAGTGATGAAAATTTCTTGTTTCTGAGACTGTAGACGTATTTTCAAATCTCACAGTGAGACTCCTTCTTGATACCTAAACTTCCATTTTTTCAACCAGAATGAATTTGCTACCTTCAATTGCAGATCTGCAATATTCAAACATAGATTTTAATGGAAATTATTTGTTTAGTAGTTGGCCTTCGGAGACTTTCATTGACACTATCCTTTTCACTGTCCCACCTATGCCATCACACGGTTGTTTACCATGACTTGTTGCAAAGAAATTTAATTTTGCATTGGGTCCAAAATCTTTCTGATAGTTGCAAAAATTGGCAAAGTTCTTATAATTCTTGTATTCCGCTGCTCAACCATCGGTAAAATACTCAATATTTTTTTTATATCTGGCAAAGTAACTTTGATTTGCTAAATAACTTTTTCTGTGCCATATAAAGAAATGCTACATCATGTATGTTGTCACACGACATAATAAAGAAAAATTGATTTTGCATTCCGTTTTCAAGCTTCAAGTAGAGTACTATTGGATGTGATAAACATTGTGAGGTACTTCAATGAAAACTGGGTTTCGTCTTGAACCACAAATTTGTACTTCTCGGCAAAATCCCCCAGGAACGAAATTTCGTTATCACTAATCTTTTCTTTCTTTGCTTTAAGTACCTGAATTGGGATTTAGCCAAGTAAGAATGAGGTGCTAATTTATTCAGTTGCAAAACAACTAAATCAATGTAAGCTTGACAGGATTCCTTTTATGTTGTCAAAGTCGATCGGTCAGTTGTTGTTCATTGAAAGAATTTTATTGATTCAGCATTATCAATATATCCTTCGATGTCATAAAGTAATTTTTCAAGTTGCCATGATGATTTAGGACAATTTGGGCATCTAGGAATCATACACTCTCTACTACTAGTATTACATACAATATATTTCATAAAATCTAGATATGATACATTCAGTGGTTGCAGTAATAATTTAATGTTTTGGTGGATAGTGCATACACATACAGCATGTGTACCTGCACTATCAGCAAGAACACACGATTTCGGACTATAAAAGTTTGAAAACCCTAAGGATACTGTCGGGTTCTGTTCCTTGAATGCTCTGAAGAGCTCATTTAGGTTGCATAAGATGACTGTCTTCTAACGTAGTCTTTCCTGCTTAGTATCAGTCGAGTATATTCATCATCTTGGTAAAATACTTTTACTAGGTGTACAATATCAGCAGGCAAAGACTTTCTTTGATTCTGGCAGAGCTAAAATACCTCTTTCAGAACACAATTTGCGAGCCATGCGTACAATGTGTTCTGAAGCACCAAACACACCCATGACTTTTTTGTTTGATCAGTCGGTAGAGGCAAGTTTCAAGATGTTTATTTTCATTTTAGTTGATTCCATTGTCTTTACTTGTGCTACAAGAAGCTCTATCACTTTATCAAAGCTTTATCTAAAATTACATTTTTAAATTTCATAGTCTCACCATTCAAAAGCTTAGAGCCAACGTTTAATGACCTGCCTACTTTAGTCTTTATACATTGTATTGCAAAAGAAAGTTTTTTCTTACCTAAACAAGCTTTTTTAGAGTCATAAAGCCCTTTTGTTTCCAGTAGAAAAAAATCTAATAGCAGAGAAGCATTCATTTCTGTTTCTCTTCTGTGTTTCCCCAGAAGTACTTGCTTTAAGCTCTTTCATTTCCTCATCTGATATACGTCTTGGTTCTTCATTATTTTTACCCTTTTCTGATTCTGCAGAAGTACCTGGTTCAAGCTCTTGTATTTCCTCACCCGATACCCGTCTTGGTTCTTCATCATCAGGAAGAAGTTTGTGGATTTGTATTCGACAATTAGTGCAGAGTTTCTTGCTTGGGATTAGTAACAGCTTAGATTTTGCCTCGTCTGCCATCTCCAATGAAATTCGTTTCAAACCGCCTTTGATTTTCTTTGTATGACTTTTAAATGAATTACATCTCTTTTCAAGCCATTCATAGTTAATTAACAAGGTCTGCTTGTGATGGTAACAGGTAGTCTTTATTTTATCCTCATCACGTTCTGTTCTATAAGCAATAAGCTTTACATCCATTGCATCTAACTGATCAACTGAAATCAATCCAACCTGTTTATCATGGAATAAACCATGACATGTTTCAACTGTTAGCTCAGTACAAATAGAACAATTCATCTTTAACTGAAAAAAGTACCTACTATACTTCAATTATCCTGTATGAGCTAGTAAAAAAATCAAGTAGTTATGAAAATGCCACTTTTTCTTTGGATACTTGATGTTAAGTAACTGACATTTTCCGAACCAGAAAGACCGGTGCCAGTCCTGACGTATTATATGCACTACTGATTACACTACTAGAGGCAATGTTTAAACAATTTAGTCTATATACACAACAAGTCAGTTAGGATGTGCGTTGTGGTGCAACAAGTCAGTTCGGATGTGCGTTGTGGTTTCGACGCGGAACGAGAAATCGGGTAGCCGAGTTCGAATTTCAGTTGAATTCATTGCGTTCACTTACGCGCAAATACACTTGGGAAAGGTATTAATCCGTCTTTTCCCTCCAGTTATGGGTTAAATAACAGGACAGATTGGGTTCTATAGCCTTGGTCGGCAACCAGTCTACCACAGAAAGCAATGGCAACCTACTGCGAGATAACGTTCTGCCCAGTCAGTCATGTCTCTTTCGAGACATGATCGCCCCAAGCGTGTATCACGTATGGCACTTGACTGACTGACTGACACAGCAAGATTTAGTGCATAGTGTAGTTTAGAATGTAATGTTTTAATGAGGGTAAATTCAAAGTTCCCAGTTTGACCTGATTTCATCTTTATCAGATTTATGGTCTTCCTTGTTAAACGTTCTTTGCATAATTAATTTGTTTACTTTATTTTGTTATTTGTGAAGAGCTCTTATTTAGATTTTGTCGAATTGCGCAGAAGTCTTCATAGATTTTATAGTTACCTTGATTTTGATTATGTTTTTCGATTAGTGTTAAGTTTTAATAATATCCCTGATGCAAATGCGCCACCAGGTGGCATGGTGTGTAGGATTAGCTAGGAAACGACCAGCTAAGACAAGCTTAGTACTGCGAGTTATAAGCTGATATTATGTCACAACTCATTACCTAGTTGGCTGGGTAAATAAGCACTCATCTTTGGCGTGTTTGATTTTTCTTATGATGAGACTGCCTCAGAATTGTAATGTATTGCTATCGTTATATACTTTTGAATTATATAATTTGAATAACGTATGTTTTAAACCTGTATATTTCTGATCTTATCTGTTGCAATTGATACGTTTTAATCTTGAGAGTAGGAAACTTTGTACCAGACGTAATCTATTTTTCCCCTCTTTACAGTTGCACCAATAAGATTTGATTTGATTGTTTAACAACATACCAAAGAGTAACCCAAAATGCCAAATACAGGTGGGGAAATACTAAAATCAAACAGGTACAAACATTTTAATACCTTGAAAGTGTTCTAATAGAAAATGGAAAGTGCGACACAGAGATCCGAAGGAGAATTGGCATGGCGAAGGACGCGTTCCAGAAGCTGAGTAAAGTATTAACACACAGGAAATTTTCACCAGAAACAAAGAAGAGAGTACTAGGTTGCGATGTGATGTTAGTTCTTCAATATGGCAGTGACTGCTGGACAATATCATCAAAGATGTAGGAAAAAAAAACTAAAAGCAGCTGAAATGTGGTTCTACAGAAGGATTTTTTTTTTTAATCATTTCACCCCGAGCAAGGCAGAAACGCCACTGATGTGCAGGGGGTTACACAAATGTAAAAAGATTAATTAGAAAAGAGTGAGGAGTACAAGCTAGTTAGAAAGGAACAATAGAAAGCTGAGAAAGCAGGTGCGATTACAGATACATACGTGGAGAGAAAGGGAAGGTTATACAGGGGAGGGGAGAGAGCTAGAGGCCAGTGGTTAGTAGATGAGTATTAACTTTGCATTTAAATTTCTGGAGGTAGTAGCCGTCAGGAAAGCAAGAATACGGGAGTGAGTTCCACAGGCGGGAAGTGCGAGAGAGGAAGCTGCAGGAGTAGAATTGTCGTCTGCATTTGGCTAACCTGACTGTGAATGGGTGGGACCCAGTTGCCAGTCTGGTTGCACAGGTAAACACCTGTTGAGGAGGCATCAGTGACTTAAGCTCATCCGAGCAGAAGCCATGAAAGTATTTATAGAAGAGACAGAGGGAGGCCACATTTCGACGATGGGAAAGTGGCTGCAGTCGAGTCGCCAGATCAGTACCTATCACATTACAGACTCTTCTTTGGAGCTTGTCAAGAACACTGAGGAGAACGGCAGGGGCACCTGACCATAAATGGCAGCAGTACTCCATGCACGGACGGATGGTTGACTTGTATATATGCAGGATGGATTCAGGTGGAAAAAACATCCTGGATCGACATAGTGACCCAATCTTCTTAGCAGTTGATTTTGCTATGGATTCAATATAGTGGTTCCATTTGAGGTCTGAGGACAGGGTAAGTCCGAGGAGGCGTAGTGTATTACTCTCCGGGAGAATCACCTGGTCCATGCTTATGGGAGGCAGAAGAGGTTGCCTGTAATGGTTGACAGACAAGAGCTTGGTCTTAGAGGAATTGAAGTTGACAAGCCACTTCTTGCCTCAGTTCACCACAGAGTGTAGATCCCGCTCAAGGTCAGCAGCGAGATTATGTCTGTCCGCCACGACAGGTTTCTTACTGGAGCGGGAGTATATTGTAGTGTCATCTGCGTAGATGCCTACTTGGGACTTGATCTCATCTGGGAGGTCGTTGATGAAAATAAAGAAGAGCTTCGGGCCCAGGATAGAGCCCTGTGGGACACCAGCATTCGTGCTGTAGGACAAAGAGGCACGCCCATTCAGAACGACCTTCATTTTGCGGTTATTTAAGAAAGATTGGATTAGGTCAAGCAGGCGACTGGTAATACCATAACCGCGTAGTTTGCATAGGAGGCCAGGGTGCCAAACCCTGTCCAAACCCTGCTCAGTTATATATATATATATATATATATATATTGATTTGACTTGATTTGTTTGCTTAACGAAATATCAGCTCCTTATGGGTCATTTAATGCCAACATTTATTTTTCTTGTGAACTTTCAATTAATTAACACATGTTAATATATTTTGGTAATTTCATTATAAATATGTATTAAGACCTTGAATAAGTTCTCGCTGTTTTCCAATAGATGGCGTTCTCTGTACTGTGTGCTTGTAGTTTCAGATGGTAACGCATCTATAAAGAAGTACTATAAGAAAGCTTGAAATTCAGTGTATGTCATTTCGCCGAAGTGTAAACAAGTTTGTTTTTCATAACATTAAACATGTTGAATTTCGTGCCAAAGAAAGTGTATTTGCGGGGAATTTTACTGCACTACTTTTTCAAAAGAAATCTGGAGCTGAAGCACACAGAACTCTTGTTGAGACTTACAGTGACCATGCTCTTGTCGGAAACAATATGCAGAGGTTAGTTTAAACGTTTCAAAATAATGATTTTGATGTCGAAGATAAAGAAAGCTCTCGAGTACAGAAAAAGTTTGAAAACAAAGAATTGAAGGTATTAATTCATGAACAATCATATCAGATACAAGTTGAACTTGCAGAATCATTAAGTGTTGATCACACAAAAGTTTAGAAACGTTTGAACGGAATGATTCAGAAGTAAGAAAATTGGGTGCCGTAGGAGTTGAAACCGAGAGACGTCGAACGACGTCTTGTCACGTGTGAACAGCTGTTTTAATGGCAAAAGGATATTTTCTTCTTTTTTTTCATCGTATCGTGATTGTCGATGAAAAGGGAATACACTATGATAGCCCTAAGCGTAGGAGATCGTGGTGTAGACCTGGGCATGTATCGACATCGGCTGCAAAGCCGAATATCCATGGTTCTACTCTTCTGCTCTGCATTTTGTGAGATCAGCTGGGTGTAGTTTATTATGAGCTGCTCAAACCGACCAAAACCATCACGGAAGATCACTATCGACTACTATTCATACATCTGAACTGAGCATTGAAGAAAAAACGGCACGACAAAGTGATTTTGCGGCATGAAAACGCTGGGCCACATGTTGCAAAATGAGTGAAAACCTACTTGAAAATGCTACAAATGAGAAATCCTACCCCATTTAATGTCCTTATATTATTGATAATTTTTATGTAAAAATCTGCTGTTGGTATTTTTACTATAAAAAATCTACTTTTATACTTTCATAGTCCTTTGATTTTAGTGAACCATTTGCCCTAACAGGTGCTACTACCCAAGGTCACGGTGGTAATTAAGAGTTACTGCCATTAGCTCCAATAACCCAAACAGAAGCCTTGCTGCTGGATCTAGTTTATCGTCATGCCCACGATTATGCACCAATAAGACATCAAGGGTGAGACAGATTTTTTTTGGGGGGGGGGGCTTTCAGTTCAGTATTTCATCTTCCGAGGATTCTTGATAAAATCCAAAGAATTATCCGCAATGTTATGGGTCCTGGCCTGACATCTCGGCTTCTGTCAAGTCTTCTACCGCTATAACGTAACTTCTCGGTGTATTTTCTATAGATATTTCCATGGTAATTGTTCTGATGAACTGTCTTTTTCATAGAGACCTGAGTTATTATGGCGGATGTAGTAAGAAGGGTAAGACTATTGTTGTGATATAAGGAATACTGTGGTATGTATGGGACAGTAATTCTGGCTTACTAGGTTTAGTTATAAGACAGAAAAAGATCAGCCTTCCCTATCCCCCGACTCTTTTATCCTTGTGCCACAGTTTTATGTTTGCAAAATAAATATTACTTTCCTTTATGGTACCTAGACTTTATTACCTAGACTAAATTTAAGCGTATTTCTAGATTGGCAACAATCAACTTACAGTTGAATTGGCTAGATGTAATCGTAATTTTTATGCAAACAGTTTCTTCTCTCACGATTCTCAACCCCTTCCCCTCCCCATCTCTCTCTCTCTCTCTCTCTCTCTCTCTCTCTCTCTCTCTCTCTCTTCTGGCTTGTTGCTTTCCAGCCATCTGTGATCATCAAGAATTTGCAACCAATATCAATAGTAATCTACTGTCCTCTTAATTCCTCTTTTATTGTTCTCGTTCCTTAATAATGTTTTTTTTTCTTTTTCTTATTATTTCACACACAGTAACAACTTTTGTCTTATTAGTTTTATCGCCTTGCTTTAAGTAAAATTCTTTTTTTAAAAAAGCTGTCAATGAAAGAAAATTACTCTTTGTGTTGCTTTTAAATGTTTCCATGGAAATTCCTCTTATCGTCTGTTTATTCAAATAAAATACTATCCATTTTTCTAATAATCGTTTTTTTTATTTTATAGCTATTAGTTACTTAACAATTTTCAAGCTAAAACATCTCTCAAAGAATTGAACAAAAACATCCGATCATTGCCGTCTTCTTTGATAAATTCTATTAATAATGGAAGTTGAAAACTACCCCTCAGTCCACAAAACAGCGAGTTTTCGTCTGAATGCTTAAAGTCATGTGACAATTAATCTATTTCTCTGTTTCTTACTTATTTTCTCTGTCTATCTACTCGTCACTTTTTTCTTGGGTTTTCTTTATTCATTTCTCGTTTTGCCTCGTCTTATAATCTGTAAAGATTTTAAAACGTTTTAATTTTGATTGCTTCATTTACTTCGCTGCCTCTTTCAATTTCAGAACGTCAAAAATAGAATTGCAACCGAAACAAAATGTTACACCGAGTGTGACGCATTTCTCCCATGAACGCTTGTCTATAATTGCTGACTCCCAGTTCCATACTTCAATTTAACAAATTAAGAAGAAAGAAAACTTTTGAACTCATAAACTAGAAATATTTTTTCTTATTTTCGTTATTCATTCATGAAATTTTTTTTTTTTTTTTTTTTTAGCGCAAATGCATATTGTACTCAATGAATATTTAATACATACAATTAACTGAGGATTACACTGGAGATTAAACAACATCTCTTTCCTGCTCCAGTAATTTATGTTCTCACTTTAATAAATTGTCGTCTAGTTGATTTCAATTTACCATGTTCCGCATAAGTTTAAACTTACGCGAATCACACGTGAAGAGTTTCTGTTTATACACTCTTACACTCTTCCTGATATACATTAATGATCTTCCTGATTCCATAAGAGCCCAAATAGGTTTGTACGCCGATGACACCACAGTTTACTCTCGCCTCCTACAAAAATCTGGTGTAGGCGTCAAAGCTAACCTCGCAGCCGAGATTGAAAAAGACCTCCAATCCATATTGGACTGGGGTAAGAAATGGCTAGTAAATTTTAATGCTTCTAAAACGAAGTTACTCTCAATTAACCATCATCGACAATCTCACCTACCTCCCATTAGCATGGACCAGGCTTGCCTCCCAGAGAGTAAAACACTGCGCCTCCTTGGTCTCACACTTTCAGCGGACCTCAAATGGAATGGCTATATCGAATCCATTGCTAAATCCGCTGCTATGAAAGTCGGTTCTCTGTGGAGGGCCCGGAAGTTTTTTTCCGTCTAAATCTATCCTGCACATTTATAAATCTACCATCCGCCCGTGCATTGAATACTGCTGCCATATCTAGTCGGGTGCCCCTGCTGTTCTCCTCGGGCTTCTCGATAAGGTTCAGAGGAGGGTCTGTAATGTGATAGATACCGACTTGGCAGACCGCCTGCAGTCTCTCTCCCACCGGTGCGACGTGGCTTCCCTGTGTCTCTTCTATAAATACTTTCACGACTTCTGCTCCGATGAACTTAGATCACTAGTGCCCCCTAAATACGAATTTGAACGAGATACTAGATTAGCAACTAGATCCCACCCATTTACAGTGAAACCGATAAAATGCAGCCGTAACTTCTACTCCAACAGTTTCTTTCCTCGCACTTCCCGACTGTGGAATTCTCTTCCAAACGATTGCTTCCCCGACGGCTACAATCTCCAGGAGTTCAAATGTAAGGTCAATAGACACCTCGTAACACACTAACCTGCTCCCATTCTATCAAACACTCTTCCCATCTGCCCAACCCTCATCCTCGCTATCCTTACTCATCTGTCACCTTCCTCCTGACATTCCCTATGACTAATCACTCCTCTTTACCTTCCCCTATGTAGCCCCATGCACAATAGTGGCAGTGGAATGCCTTGCTTGGGGTGAGATGATTAAAAAAAAATACATTAAATAAGGTAAAGCCAACTGGGTTACAAACATATGTTTACTTAGAGGGACTTTGTTTTTTTGTTGTTTTTTTTTTTTTTTTTTACTAAAGATCATTAATATCGATATAACTGTACACATATTGTCATAGAAATTTGTTATCCCACTTTCAAGAAATAGTTCTATGCTAGCTCAAAAGACTTGGCATAAAACTATTCCTTGAAAGAGGGATAACACGTTTCTACCTTTAGAAGAACTAGTGATCTTCTGAACTTAGCTTAGATGTGGCACAAGGCAGAACGTATGAAGCAAACACTGAAGATCGAACTCACTACTCAGTTATAATGGTTCTGGTGAAACTGTAGAGAACAAAACAATTTCTAGATTTAAAAATTCAAATGCTAAGCAGTGACTCATTGATTTTGTTAGAAATAAACTAATTTACTCGAATTTACAAAACATTGTTTGGCACACATGCAAAAGCGAATCCAAAACAAAACTCGTGGAATCTCACACCTCGATGCGAAATGTTTTTTCGGCCAATAGAAAATTAGGAAACATCCAAAAACAAAATTCAAATAATCTTCAAATGATAAAAAACAGATTCCTTTTACGGACCCTTTTCGCGAGCCAAGACGAAGTTTATTTGTCGTCTAATAGAAAGGCCAGAATCACATCCGGGAGTGAATTCCAAATGACCTTTTCAAGTCCCACAAACGAAATAAAAGCCGGAACAAGCTCGACTGTCGCTAGAGAGAAAGAAGACGAGCGTAATTAACCCTCTAGGGCAATTCGTATCATATTTGATACAGTATTTCCCTATAAGGAAACATTTGGTATTTCCCTATAAGGAAACATTTGGTATTCATTGACTGAGCAGTCAGTACTGCTTTCATTTGAAATTTATAAAATATTTCTCTTAAAAAATTTTTCAGGAAAATATTTCTTTCAAGGCTTGTTTTCATACTGTATCAAATATGATACGAATGGCCCTAGAGGGTTAATAATATAATATGATTAAGGCTTCTACTTGACATAAAGTGGGGGATCAGTTCTATATTGTTATGAAGTAATAAACAGATCCCCCACTAATTACTACTTAACCCTCTAGGGCCATTCGTATCATATTTGATACAGTATTTCCCTATAAGGAAACATTTGGTATTTCCCTATAAGGAAACATTTGGTATTCATTGACTGAGCAGTCAGTACTGCTTTCATTTGAAATTTATAAAATATTTCTCTTAAAAAATTTTTCAGGAAAATATTTCTTTCAAGGCTTGTTTTCATACTGTATCAAATATGATACGAATGGCCCTAGAGGGTTAACACGTACTCTTGACAAACGTCAAGCGACCGTTATTATTATTATCACTATCTTTCTCCCTCACCTTTTTATTCTCACGGTTCACCCGTCTGCTTTTTCTTATACTTGATAACCGCACGGAACCCTTTAAGACTGAGCGATTACTTCAGAGACATTCCTACTCTACTACAACGCTTTTATATACATACAGACATACATTCCTGTCTACGTACACATAAACTCATTCTTGCAAGGACTATTTCGGACACTTTAACGACCTTGTATCAACCAAAATACATTACTTTTATTCGTAAAGACCTTAATTGATTTATATGTATATAAATTGTTGTTTCCATTTTTTTGTGAAGTAGTTTTCGCACTGAATGTTATAATCGTGCTATGCCGGTTACTAATCGACTTAACGTACCCAAAATGTTAGGAACTTGGTAATTTTCCACTGAAAGCTGACTTCTTAGTATTCGGCTAACTGCCGACTAATATCAACTGCCTAGTAGTTCTACTGAACTCCAATAGAAGTCTAAAGAACTCCTATGAACTTCCCTTATTACTATAGGAGGGAGAGTCCATTATCTGAGGAATAGGTGTGTTTCCCCCATAACATTTACAATGTGATTTTCTTGTTTTATACTCCTCTTATAGTGGGCTATCTAATTAACAAGGCCAAATCCAACTAATCTGTTTCAACACATTTCACTATTACTGATAACCCACTATAAGACAAGCTTGCTAACATTTACACCTCGTTCAGGTGCCCCTACCTTTAGAAGTGTTGAAGCAACTATTACTCGAAAGGAAAAAGTGAAGTAGCATTTTTCCTTTAAGATGTGAAGTCCGACTACAACAAAACCCTGGTACATTCATGCGTTGTGACAGCCAACAAATGAAGAGAAATATATTCACTTTTTGCAGCCAACAATATACCGGCAAATAGCACATGAATTTATCAGTGAATTTACCTTCCTTAAATAGGGAATCAAAGTCTCGTTTTATTTTTCATGCAAACGCCTGAAAATTAAAAACATGGTCAATCAAGCAGAAATAAATTAATTCTTCTAAAAAAATCAGCTTTGTAAAATAAAACCGAAATAAAACATAGCGTTTTCAGTTAAAAATAACCGGTCGTCTAAACTTTATTTTATTGCGGCAGAAATTCCCTTGTTTTTTTTTTTTTAATCATATCACCCCGAGCAAGGCGGTAACGCCACTGATGTGCAGGGGGCTACGTAAAAGTGAAAAGATTGGAAAAGAGAAAGCCGGAAACCACATCCTAAACAGGGAACAAGGGATGAGCCTCTTCACCTGTTCAATAGACGTGGGTGGAGTGTAAACCGAGTGATAGTTTAGTCTATCTACTCCAATTGAAAAAAAAAAAGAAAAAAAAGAAAAGAGTAAAAAGATTGGAAAAGAGAAAGCCGGAAACCACGTCCTAAACAGGGAACAAGGGATGAACCTCTTCACCTGTTCAATAGACGTGGGTGGAGTGTGAACCGGGCGATAGTTTGAAGAAAGGTTTCGACTAGCTTTACTTCTTCCGACCAAAATTCACAGAGTTGATTGATGAAGTGAAACTAGGCGGAGGATAGCGTCTTTTCTAATGCTTTAGCCAACGCAACCAAAGTCTTCTTCAGATCTTAAGATAAAACAAAATGGCAATTGGCGAGTAGCTTAAAAGTTAAACAAAATATTCTTACATACTACACAAGACAAGTGCAACGAATTTCCCGTAAGTAATAAAGATTTATTGAAAGATAAGTTGTTTGTCATTTTTACAAATCACAAACTTCTTCAACATTTACCACACATCCAGTTCTTAATCATTTATTCTTCTTTCTTTTGTGTGCCGTGTCATATCATGGCCGTCTACATCTTCCTGTCCCTTGTAGCTCTTAATAAGTTTTGGCATTTTATTATTTCTTCCAAACCGTGTTCTACCATATATATACTCAAGCCCATCAAGTATATTACGAATTGTTTTCCTCTGTCCATCTTGCCCTCAATCTATCCTGTGTGTATTATATTTTACAAGCTCTCTTTTCTCAGGAAACGGCTAATATGACTATCTAATCTAAACTTATTTATAAATGGAACTTTGTCTCAGTGTGTGTGGGGGGGGTATCCGTTACCTATAGACTCCGAAACGGCTGAACCGATTTTCTTGAAAATTTACACAGTTGTACTATAAGCGTCTGCGAGTGTTCTTAGCTTGGTTTTGTGTCGAGGTACCCCCGATAAATATTGAAAATCGATAATCGAAAAAATCGGGTTATAGAAGGAGTGGTCCGATTTTAATCAAATTTGATACACTCATAGAGAAAGACATAAGAAACGATATTCAGAAGTTTCAAGGGTGCAGTTCTTTCAATAGTGCAGAAAATCGATAATATATATATATATATATATATATATATATATATATATATATAAGGCAAGATGTTTGTGTGTGTGTTTGGTCATCTGCCTGTATGACTGCATTTTTTCAGCCCTTTTATTTTAGTTTTTGCTTCTAAGTAGGTATAATTGTAGTTCTTAGTCTCAGACATGATACCATTTACTCAGAGGACTTATTTAGCCTTCGAAATTCAGTTTACGACGAAAAAACACTTGATATCGATATCAGGAAATCAAAATTTGACTTACATCCATTCATTTTTCTTTCAGTCTACGGTTTCGCTTTAACTGGAAACAACTATTGCTTTTTAGTCTTTCGTGCCAACGTCCAAAGAGTCTGAGCTCCAGGATCATGGATTAGTTTTAAAGCTTTCATTACACCCGAGTAACACCGGGTTATACTGCTAGTTATCAATAACAATATTACAATTAAGTGTTCAATTGAAGCTTAATGTTCTTTTCTTACAGAAACGAAATATTATCTTGTTTTTATGCTTGTAAAATCAGGATTGTTAGATTTAAAAGTCTTTTATCAATTTTCAATGAGTTTCCAAAAAAGAGATAATAACTTTCTACAAAATTGCGCTTGAGTTGAAAAAAATTCTGTTCATCTAGACGGAGAAAGTAGGTATACTGACACTTGGGCTCGAACCCGAGTCGACTGCATTTATGTTAACTTTACCAGATGTGTTTTAATACTCAATAGTGCAGGTTTCTTTTTAGTTGGAATGAAATTACGAATGGCTGTTGTCAAGGAGTCCACACCTCAAGATAGACGAGCAAAGTATCCGTTTTGATATAAAAGGAAGGAAAAACATCAAAGACGAAATTCTTTCATCACTTCCCCTGACACCAAAGGTTTCACTCAGTGTAAAGAATTCTTCCAAAGATTTTTAAAATTGCCAATATTGGATGGATATGGAAAGGATTTAAGCATATCAGGGATTTGCGACTATTTTCTTATGTGTATGTTTTGTGGGGAGATTATAGGCTATTTTCAAATTATTACGTTGTTTTTTCTGCAATACCTGCATTAAAATATATGTATACATATACACACGATATATATATGTGTGTGTGTGTGTAAAGAGCATGTATAAGAAATTATATATAAATATATATATGATGTCTATAAATATTATAGCAGGTATCTCTTATTCCTTTTCTAGTTGTAGTAGGATTCCTTAGCAGGTTAACGGAATTTGGCCTTGTGGGAAGATAGCCCACTATAATTCATAAAATGATTATAAATTCAAGAAAGGCAATTAGAGTAAAAATAATATTTATATATATACATTTCAATTAATGTTTTACAAAATAAGTAATGCTTGGAAAAAGGTTCAACGGAGGTAAAAGAGTTCATGGCAAAATAATAATCTGAAAGAGATAAGAGAATGTTCATAGGAGATAATGATGAGCTGAAAGAAAAGAATGTTCATTTTCAAGTTGCCGTTTCTAAGGTCAGTGAGTCAGTAAGTTGGTTTGTGTGGAATGTCTTTGAAAAGGTCGGTTAGTACTTTTGAGACAATGAAGGAAGAAAGAGACAAGCATAGTAGCCGCTTGACGTAGGTCAAGGAAGAAACTAATTACACTCTTTTCCTCAAGTCCTGACTGTCTGTCTGGGTGCCTTTTGTCACGGCTTTTTATATTTTTCTTCTGGATCAAAACGCTGGTCGTTTCGAATTTCATACTTATATTTGGTTCCGGGCTTCTCATTGGCTGATAAATAAAAATGGTAATTTGATATTTGATTAATTTTTATTTTTCAACCGGAACATCTTTCTGGTCGGCATAGTGCCAACATCCGGTTTGCTTTTGTTAGGTAGTATCACCACAATATATAGGTGTATATATATATTGGGTTTCGGTATAAATCTAACAAGATAATTCATTTAATAAAAATACTGGCACACCCGATATACAATTTATAACGACCTTAACTTAATACCTAAAATAATAATTCAAATGAATAAATGGTCAGTTCATAATATGCACCTGATGATTGCATAAGGCATGAAACTCCGAATCGTGCTTAAAATGTAGGATAATATTTATTAATATATACTTTTTGCATTCTTGCATTGCACTGGGCACTGTCCTATTAACACCTAATAAATATTTATATATTGATGTGTATCTGCACGAATATATATACTTATTTACATCCATATATATATATATATATATATATATATATATATATATATATATATATATGAAGAAAAAATAAACACATCAATTAAAATAGTTTTTCCTTTATACATATCATATTGATCTGGGTAATATCCATTGAGCTTTCTACCATTAATATTTTATATTAAATACATCGTTTTTTTATTATTCTTGCCATTCACGGAGTTGACATCACTCTCTCTCTCTCTCTCTCTCTCTCTCTCTCTCTCTCTCTCTCTCTCTCTTTATATATATATATATATATATATATATATATATTACACTGTATGCAGGTATGTATACATGTATGACCCGGAGCTCTGTATTAAAAAAAAATATAGCTACTCAGCACATGCATTAATTCTATTTCAGGATGATTAATAGTTTATATTTTACACACACACACACACACACACATATATATATATATATATATATATATATATATATATATATATGCACTTACGAGTGTACATTTTTATCTGAATCCTGCCCAGACAAAACTAGAATTATTATATACTTAAATATAAAAAGCGTTGGGCATGGAACCCGTTAATTTCTTTGAAGGGACGCATCGTCTCTCCCTGGATTTGAAACGCAATAAATTTTACTAACGTTGCTTTCAATAGATGAATGCACGTGAAAGCAATGAAGATTAATCAGCACAAAAGTAAAAATACCAGAAATGTTTCTCCTTTTTTCTTCTCAAGTCATTCTCTGATTAAATCTTAATGAAAGTGAAACGTTAGATTGATAGACGTTTACTTTTTATTATTTATCACGTGGAGTTTGTTTTTTTTTTTTCGCTCGTCTGTGGTGACAGCGACCCTACGCCTTTTAATGCAACGAGGGTGTTTCTGTCGCAGTGTTAGATCGGGAGTCTTCTTCATTCATTATCTGGTGAAAAGCTACAGCTAAACCCCATGCCAAGAACTCCGAGCAGGTTTCAGATTCTGAATCCGTTTTGTTCACATTGCCTTCGAAAAGTAGGCATGATTTTCTCTTCTTCCGGTTTAAATAGCATGCCAGACTGGAGTGTGTTACCTTAGAATGGTGACCAGTCTCGAAGAAAGACAAATTTAAATCCAAACCTTGTATTTCCGTGGCCGATCATATTTAAGTACAATTCCGTCCTTAAACTTTAACATTATTTCGAGAACCTAAAATTCCGTAGCAACAAAACATAAGGAATATTCGAAGATTTCAAAATACATGAGGTTCTGTTTTTTTTTTTTGTTTTTTTTTTTGTCATTTCTTCCGAAAAGTTTCGCTGATTCTCTACAAGCACCCACCACTACAATTTAACCAGGGTGGAGTTGTACAATACGTACTTCAACCAGAGATAATCACTTTTTTCAATAGGAGCCCATTTTGCTATTCAAATTAATTGTAAATTGATCCACTTACAGAAGCTAAAACAAATATAGGCATATGTTTTTTGTTTTGTTTTCTTTTGTTTTCTTTAAGATTATCGATTGCACATTCAGATTACGAATTGGACAAACTCCAACGGAGAATCTGCAATGTGATCGATCCCGACTTGGTAGATCAGCTGCAGTCGCTTTCTCAGCGGCATAATGTGGCTTCCCTCTGTCTCTTCTATAAATACTTTCACGGCTTCTGCTCCGACGAGCTTAGTGCCCCCTACGCATGAATTTACTCGAGCTACTAAACTAGCAACTAGCTCCCACCCTTTTACAGTGAAACCAATAAAATATAACCGCAACTTCTATTCTAACGGTTTCTTTTCTCGCACTTCCCGTCTGTGTAATCCCCTTCCGTATAATTGCTTCCCTGACAGCTACAATCTCAAAGATTTTAAATGCAAAGTCACTTGCCATCTCCTATCCCCTTGACTTGCATCCCTTCCCGCTTGTTCTTTTCCCCGTCCACTCTGCTCTCATCAGTTCTCTTCACACAAGTGTTCTCATCCTTCTCTTCCCATTCTCTAACATCCGCTATAACTTGTTCCTCTTCTTCATCATTCTCCCCTTATGTAACCCCCTGTACAACAGTGGCAGTACTGCATTGCTTGGGGTGGAATAACTATGAAAAAAAGAAAAACGATGTCGTAGGAAAAAAACTGTATAGGTTGGCCTAGGGAGAAATCAATTTGCAATAGATTTATGTAGCAACCTGGCCCCCTATTAATTTTTCTTAAAAGAACACTTAAATATTTGGGATTTGTAATGTATATTCTATAGTGTTATGAAAAAATAATTACACCTGATTTCATTGTAGAATTACATCCAAATCACCAAAGTTCTTTTGCATATATATATATATATATATATATATATATATATATACATATACTTGCAGTACAGCCCGGCGTTGCTCAGGTGTAACGAAAGCTTTAAAAGTAATCCATGGTCCTGAATCTCAGACTCGTTGGACGTTGGCACGAAAGACTAAAAATCAATAGTTGTTTCCAGTTAAAGCGAAACCGTAGATTGAAAGAAGAATGAATGGATGCAATTCAAATTTTTCGATGTCAAAAATGTTTTCGTCGCAAACTGAATTTTGAAGACTAAATAAGTCCTCTGAGTAAATGGTATCATGGCTGAGAATAAGAACTATAATTATATCTACTTAGAGCAAAAGCCGAAGTAAAAACCAAAATAAAAGGGTTGAAAACCTGATTTGGATCAGACCCGATAGGATATAGGGGTATCGATTTTCAGTATCGGAGTCGAATAAGTCAGCCAAGGACAAACTAACCTAAGTAAGTCCATGAAAACTTATCGTACCCATCGTAGAGTAAAATTAGAGAAGATTAGCCATATTCATGAGATCTACTAATGTTTGAGACTAAAGACTATAATTTTATCAAGTTAGAGCAAATTCTGCAGCAGGAACCACAATAAAAGAGTTGAAATCCTGATCTTGATCAGACCTGATCGGATATTGGGGTATCGATTTCTGATATCGGGGGAAAATCGGAAAAAATAAGTAGCCCATGGCCTGACCAGAAGCCTAAAGAATATTTGTGTAAAGTTTGGTGAGCATCGGATAAAAATTGTGGATTTGTATAAAGGACAGACACGCACATACACAAACATCTTGCCTTATATATATATATATATATATATATATATATATATATATATATATATATATAAACACAACAATATATTATATATAAGTGGACATTAAAGTCTATGCCCAATACGCTGTCTTCAGGCTATATATTATTTTTTAAGCGAACCTTAATGTGGCACAGATCCGAAAGTATTTGACCCCCAGTGAGACTCGAAATGACCCTAAACTAAATATGCCAACCCTTTTACTCCTGAGGTAGTACAAAATTTAATTTAAAAACCCCAACATTAATCCTGCTTTTAAAGTTACTGTCTACCCATTTAAATAATGTATGTTCCCACAATGTATCTTACCCAGATAAAATAATTCTCTTTAAAATTTAATAAATTACAATTTTTAATTTATAACTTATATACAACTTAAAAATTAAAAAGTATTTTATTAAAATAAATTACCCACACAATACGTAATTAGTTTTCTTAATTACAATATACCTTAATATACCACAGTTATTTAATCCTAATTCTAACATAAACATTCCATCCCCTTTATTCATGAGGTACTACAAAATCTATTTAAAAAAAAAACAACTAAAATTTAACCTGCTGTTAAAAATTATTGTCTACCCATTTAAATAATCTATAGTCTAGCTATGGATCTTATCCAGACAAAATTAAAAAGTGACATGTTTAGACACCATGCCATCCCGCATCCTTTCGCGACTCAGATCTTCAACTCTATAGTTTCCTAATTCTTATTTTTGATTGAACAATATTGCCACATATTCTGCAACATCTACTCCTTCATTCTCTAAATAACCATGAATTCATCTTATATTTTCTTATATTTTCAAAATAAATCATTTTCACCATTTATTTTAACATACGACCTGAAGAAAAGCAGTATTGGTCTGAAACATGAAAATTTTCCAGGATCTAGTCGTGATATATTTGTTGACAATACATACATAATAGCATCATCCACATGCTGCAAAAGATTAAAAATAATGGAGGCATGACTAATAATAAGAAGAAATCCTACACTTAATAACATCAATTATGAACACGTTAACAATGTGCTTACTACGTTTGGAACTTAACATACCTATTACTCTATATACATAAACTTTACACATATTTATTAACAAGTAAAAGAAAATTCATTTTTGATAATGGCTAAAAATATAACCGAAAGCGCTCAAAAGTACAAAATCTTTGGACAATTCTTATATAATCTGAGTTCTGAAAATAAAAAATCATGAGAAGTCATGAAAAATTATATAAAAAAACTTAATGATAATACCTTGTCTGTCATTTATGCAACCTGCATAAAAGAGAGATTGTTGCCCAAATACCCAATATATATATATATATTAACATTTTCTTTGTCAATTCACTTAACCCAATACTTATCCGTAGATTACATAGATCGAACATTATATAAAGATAAATGTCAAAGTTTAGCTCATAACTCTCAGGCTAAGGACTTATTGATCCACCCTCAGATCTATTTTCCTTGATCTCTCTTGTAACAAAATTTGATCTCTTCTTTGTAGCTTTTCTCTTCTTTTTCATTGTTATTGGGTTTTTTTTTTGTTTTGTTTTTTTTTTTTCCTTTTTTGTTATCTTTTTTATTCGTTTTCATTTGGTTTGCTTTTTGTTATCTATCACTTTCAATTTTTGTTTATTTTATTTGTATTTTTTTAAAAAAAGAGCTGAAAAATATACGAATGAATGTAACAATTCATCTTTTTCTTTCCGTTTTTGTTACGTCTTTTCTTCTCATTTTGTGCTTTTTGTTTATTCTTTCTCGTTCTATTTCTTTTTTATTTCTCTTTCTTTTTTGTTTTCGTCTATTTCTATCAATCTCCATTCTGTTTTTGTTCTTTCTTTCTTTCTTTCATTATTTTTTACTCACTTTCAATGATTTTTACGACTTATCAACATTTTACTGGTTATTTTGAAGCTATAGGGATATGGTTAAGGGTTATTAATTCGGTCTTGTGGCATACTTAACCAAACTCCCTACACCTTACAAATTTTATTCAGAATTTTCATCAGAAGGTTATTTTCATTATCATCAGAAGGTTGGTTGTCGGCAAATTGGTTAAAGATTGTGGAATAATGTGGAGAGTGGAATAATAAAATATACATTTTTCATGTCAAAAATAGAAATTTATTAAAAGGAAAGAATAACAAGAATAGGTAGCAGTTAATGTTCAATGAGAAAGTTAAGATTATCAAGAAATGTTCGTAGTAGTAATTTGTTGGAAAGAGTTTCTGCGTACGTATGTATGTATGAGCGTTTGTTTAGTAAGTGTGTCTTTGAATGGAGATGAAGTAAAATGAATCAGCACACAAGAAAGACAGGGAAGGATAACGAATGTCCGAGTTGACTTGAAGTTCTCTCTTGTTAGATTTTAGTTGTTTCGTCTCGCTGCTCCCATCTGACTGACTGGCTGACGCTGACCGAAGCAGTTATAGTCATGTAAATTTTTTGCCTTAGACCGCTAAGTTCCTCTTGGTCTTGTAATTCGCGTCCATTGGTCAGAATATCAATTTAACATCTACTTGCGAAATCCGGTTTCGACTTTTTTCTTTAAGCACATTATCAATTCTTTCTCGGTTTGGGGAAAAAAAAAACAGGATTTCACACGTCATTGTGAATTGTAAAAGTGAAGAAGAAAGTTGATTTTAATTCTTAATTTCCTATCCACCACAGTTTAAAGCTGGAAAATATTTTTAAATTGTAAGAAGTTTCTACTTATTTTTTGTTTTGTTTTGCTTTTTTTGTTTGTTTGTTTTTTGTTTTGTTTTTAATATGATTTTGCTGATACAAGTTTTATTAATTAACGCATAGTAGGTGGTATTTGCGCGTCAGTGATTATAATGAACCCGACAGGAATTGGAACTTGGCTGGCTAATTTGCAACTTTATCCCTCACATACAAGATTACGGCACCTAGTATTCCGAAGCGGTCACCCATTTAAGTAGTTTCCAGGCTCGACCTTGTTTAATTTCGGTGAAGCACTGTTTCAACGCGATATGTCCGCAAGATTTATTCTTTTTATATTTGTTGTTCGTTTCTTTCGCATTCTTCGTTTATTTTTCTCTTCGCACAATGTTCTTCTTTTTCTTCTTTACTTTACATTCCTCTTCCTCATTTCGCTTTTTCTTTTTACTTCTTTATCGATTTATTTGTTCCTTCTTTCCAGCTGCAGCTTTTTTGCTGTAATTGTTGTTGTTGTTGTTGTTGTTCGTTCAAAAACATCGTCAAGATTTCACGGGGAAATTATATGACGCAGAAGCGCTAAAACTTCAAAAGATTCGTCTTCTACTTTTTTTTTTCTTACCATACGTTTCCCTAAGCTTCAATCATTTTTTAATCTCTTTAAAGTTCATGTTTCCAACTGCAGTTATATTTCATAAATATCACACACAGAATATAAAACTTTCTCGAAAAGGTTTTATTCTTTTAAATTAAAAATGTTCCTTTCAATTGAGTTAAATATTCCTTTTCAGCTCCATCAATACTGAGACAAAAAAACACCGGGCACAGAGAAAATTGCCTGGATTTATTAGTTGAAAATGTGATGACGTCATTAGTGTCATCCGTTCCTTGAAACTATGATTTTTGCGGATTTTTTCGGCTATTCCAATGAAAATTATGCACAGAACGTGAACGAAAGCAGGAAATCGGGTTCGGACTTTCTGAGTATAACCAGTCTTTTCTCCCAAAATTAATAAATAAACAAACAGATTTTTACTGCGTTCATTCAGATGTTTTCTTCGTTTTTCTTTCTTTCTTTTCTTTTTTTCTTCGTGAATTGTTTAGTTTGATTTCTGACGAAGACATTTTTCCTTCCCCGGATTTTCACTATGATTGCACGGATCGGCCCGGACCCGTGCCCGGTGTTCCCGATAGTCAGATACGGCCATGTAACTGAGAGACCGCCAAACCTGTGAACAGAAGAGAAAATATATAATGTCCAATATGTCCAAATAGTGAATATATTGGTGAATCTGGAAATAGCTTTAGATTCCGTTTCAATAATCACAAACTTAGCATACGCCAGAAAAACCAATATTCTCCCATAGCAGTTCATTTCAATCAACCGGAACACACTTTAGAAAATTGTAAATGTTTACTAATAAACTCCGATTTTAGTTCTACACACTCACGCAGAAAGAAAGAAAAATACAGGATTTTAAAATTAAATACACACAAGCTAGGTTTAAATAAGGACTTAGGTGTTTTGAATCTTTACAAATATTTCAATAGTTAAACATTTTAAATACAATTAAAAAATTTTCTCTAAAACAAAATTTATAAGTATTATTAAAGATAGATTTATGTTTACAAATATTTAAAAATATCTGTCACTTTCTGCGTCACGTGATGTAAACAATCTCTCCACGAACGCTCTCGCGAAATACGTTTCTAATTTAAATTTCAAAATCATTTGATTCTGATGAAGGGCCGAGGACGGTCTGAAATATCAAATATAATAATAATAGAAATAAACAAATACTGTCAAAAAATACATTTTCAAACTTACAACTTTTTAGTAGTTTTTCCTACATATATATATATGCAGGTTTAATGAAGAAATACATACTAGGTATTATGGTTAATCTTTTTATGTAATTTTTCATGTGATCTTATGATTTATCTTGAAGACAAAATTGTCCAAATGTTTTGTTTATCGGGGCGCTTTTTAATGAAATCTACATAAACGATATATATATATATATATATATATATATATATATATATGTATTGCGATCGATAAATTATTTCTATTTTATATTTTTGATTTCGTGCTTGTACGCTATTTCCTGCTTTTTTTTTATTATGTCGCTACACAGTATAATAGGATCAGTTGAGCACCTTCTGTAAGAAAAAGACCACTATGACGCAATTCACTCCGTCAGAAATTTGGAAACGGTATTTTGTACTGCTTGGCATTTGCGCCGAAAGCTCTAATTCATTTCAGGGTGTTTCGGTGTCAATCAAAGGACAGCGCAGAGGATTCGGAAAGAGTTGGGTGACATATGTAGTCAAAACTGTGGAGCTTAGAGTGATCACTAGTGACGATGACCTTTCGCCTCCATTCATCTTCCCACAGCGCCATGGACTCAACACGGAGGGCTATATCAGTCGCTTTGAGGAGATGGGGCTGCATCGGATCAAGAGGGTTGCTACTGTAAAACACTATGTCTGACAACAGGATTCTGCAACATGCCACACAAGCAGGAAAACCCAATCATGACTGTCAGACTATTTCTGTGACCATATCACCTCTTACATCTAGCCACCTAACTCTCCAGACTGAAACCCCCTTGATTATTATAAATGGGGCGCAGTTGTGAAAGACCAACAAAACTCCTGTTAATACCAAAAATGAACTGAATGCAAGGATTATGGCAGCATTCATTAACTTAAACAAACAAACCGTCCAGAAGAGATGAAAGAGATTCCGAAGTCATTTTGAGGTTTTGGTTACAGGCAAAAGTGATTTTATTGAATAAATTTACTCTTTAGTATTTCAAGATATTTTTCTGTGATTTTGGTAAATATATCTGTTAAAATGAGATGTCAGTGTCATTTTCATTTTTATGCAATTTAGATGACTATTTATCTATCGCATCCTCTCTCTCTCTCTTTGTCTCTGTGTGTGTGAATTTAAACAGAGACCCACCAAGCGCTCAGAGGTTTTTACTGATTATTAGCTTAACGCAAGTTGTTGGAATCAGCTTAAGCAATTTAGCCTTTTTAAAGAAATATTTCCTTTTTTTCTCGAGATTAATTTACATTTTTTTTAATTTAAGACGCTGGAATAAATATTAGATTTATTTATTTTCTTCCAACTTGCAGTAGTTTAATTTTATCTTGGATGTAAAAACAAAAGCGAAAATGTTTCACGCTGTAAAAGATCTATTATTAAGGATTTTATTACAAAGATAATTGAATATTTATTTCTAAGATATTGTTCTTCATAACAATGAACCTATTGATCATAAAATTTCATTTTAATAATTATTGGTTTTATTTCTGTTAGGGGAAGCTGGTTTATTTTCCCCATAAAGGACAATAACTTAAAATACATTGATTTACTTCCTTTGTCTGCTAGGGGCAATGCGGCACTTCTGATTTCAATATAGTGACAAGCTGACACGAACGTGGTAATCCGTTCTTTAAATCTAAATTAATCCTTGCTGTTCTCAGGCAGTCAATGAATAAAAGTTATTTTATTATGTGTTAAAATACATTTGCTTTATTTTCATTCTTTTTTTATTCATCTCAACAACCTGGTATATAAGACATTCTAAGATCTTTAAAAGTTATACAGAACTACCAGTATAGCTCAGTATTGCTCGGGTGTAATGAAAGCTTTAAAACTAATCCATGGTCCTGGAGCTCAGACTCTTTGGACGTTGGCACGAAAGACTAAAATGCAATACTTGTTTCCAGTTAAAGCAAGGCCGTAGACTGAAAGAAAAATGAATGGATGTAAGTTAAATTTTGATTTCCTGGTATTGATATCAAATAAGTTTTTTCGTCGTAAACTGAATTTTTGAAGTCCTCTGAGTAAATGGTATCATGGCTGAGACTAAGAACTACAATTATACCTTAGAGCCAACCCCGAAGCAAAAAACTAAAATAAAAGGGCTGAAAAAAATACAGACATACAGGCAGATAAACAGGCACACACACAAACATCTTGCCTTTTATAGGTTGTCCTATTTTCGAAAAAGTTCCATTGTTTACAAATTTAAATACTGTTGTGATGCGGCATACATAGGACGTACCGATCTGAGGTTCGAGACGCGGGTTTCACAACACGTCCCCGCTAATATACGTTCCAGTGGCTCTCTCAGACCTATAAGAACAACACAATCTGTTCTGGATTCAGCTATTGGCCGACATCTTTTGGACAATCAAGTGTATGCCTCGGCATATGAGGACAGCTGGTTTACTGTCTTGCACAACGTTCGGTCTACACATCATCTACGTATTTTGGAAGCAATTTGCTTGAAAATTCAACAGCCGAGCCTGTGCAGACAGAAAGAGCGGTTTTTACGCTCCTTACAATTGCTGGTGAGTCTAACATTTTTTCACTTTTAAACACTCTTGTGGCATTACATGTATACACCCCCCCTTACATTTTATGTGTTTGTTTTTTTTTTTTCAATAAATTTATTTTTAAACGAATTCCATCATCTCCCAGCATTGTAAGTAATTTAATTTATTTTGCCTTGTCCTTTTCCTTAATTCCCTTAAAATTAAAGCCAACGGGAACCCTTGATAAGAGTTGGCCGAAAGGTTCCTCGGGTTTAAATAATATGACGTCTGTTCTTTTTAAAGCCATATATATATATATATATTATCGATTTTCTGCACTATTGTAAGAACTTGTTTAACTTGGAATCAATGCTTTCAAGAAATAATAATTATACTGGACATAAGATAGTTAACTTGATACTATCAAATATATTAATACTATCAGTATAGCCCGGCGTTGCTTGAGTGTAATGAAAGCTTTATAACTAATCCATGGTCCTGGAGCTCGAAAAACCTAGGTTGTTGTAAGGTTGATTTCGATGTCGTATGACTTCTCCAGCAACACAACCAAATTTCATACAAATATTCTTTAGGCTTCCGATCAGGTCATGGGCTACTTATTTTTTCCGATTGCCCCCCGCCCCCGTGTGTGTCTGTCTGTCTGAGAATCGGATAAAAATTGTGGATTTGTATAAAGGACATACAGACAGATACACACATGCACGCGCACACACACACACACACACAAAAGACATCTTGCCTTTTATATATATGTATATAGATATTAATTTTACCGTCCTTTTTAAACAGAGGAACACCACGATGTGGTGTAATGTTTAGCGAGCTCGTCTTGCTAGAACAATTGCAACTGAGTAGTGAGTTTGATCCTTACTGGGTACCCCATATTTTTGGCCTTGTGTCACATCTAAGCAGCGCTTGAAAATCCCCCTTCTTAAATAGAATACAAAAATAGAACATTTCCACCGAGAAGTTTGAGTTATTTAATTTATTACAAATTTTATCACATAAGTTAATTTCATAATTAAATTCATTAGGTTTAATTTAATATCTTACAACTGTCAACTTTTCTCTAAAATAAACTGCAAAAAATAAAAGAAAATATATTACTTTCGTTTACATATCTGCAATTTAGTAAAATTGTATTAAACTGAGAAGCTCAGTAAAAGATGTCATTATTAAGAATTTTATCACATAAAAATAATAATTCTAGCTATATCAATGAATATAATGAATAGAAAATTTATTTCGTATGAATAATTTTTGTTCTTTCCAACCCATTTTTAAAAAGAATATTGAATTTTAATTTTACCGTCATTCGTAAAGAGGAGAATGTCATTTTTTCCACTGCAAAGTTAATGAAAAATGATATTTATTAATAATTTTTTCACAAGATGATATCATCATTAACTTCATCAAATTTAATGTAACATTCTACTACTGTTCTTAAAAATATAACGTGAAATGCTTCTGTTTTATTAAGCTGTAAGGCTATTAAGTAATTTTTCTTTTCTTTCTTTTTTATAATCATTTCACCCGAAGACAGGCAAGAACGTCACTGATGTGCAATGTATTATAGTGAGAGAAAAAAAACAAGTTATAGGGAATGTTGGAGAAAGGATAAGAGAAATATGGAATAATGGATGTAGAAGATGGCAGTTGACGTTGCATTTAAACTTTTGAAGATTGTAGCTATCAGGGAAGCAAGTATGTGGATGTGGAAGGCGGGAAGTGCAAGAAAAATTTAAAGCAGCATTTAGTGCTTGTGTTAAATTCCTATTTACTTCACATCCCATTATCATTTTCTGAACCCTAAAATTTCTATGCCCGAGTCGTACTTGACTTGAGATTTCTTAAGCCGCACATGAGCCTTTTAATGTTACTAATTCCCACATCCATACAAACCTTTTCGATTCTTAATCATAAATCCCTAAGTTCAAATCTTAAAATCTAAGGTTCCTACACATTTTAAAATCACCTGTAATTTTTACGAAACAACATTGTAATTAATATTATTTAATTTCATTTTCCCAAAATCTTTTTAAAAAATGGGACTGTGAAACAGATTGCCATGGTAACTGGGAGGGGCAAGATATTTCGCTTTCCGCAAGAGGAGACGCAGTAACTCGAGGCAACACTTCAGATAAACCAAACAACGTTGGTTTTTTTAATGGATTTACCATTTGGCTTTGAAACATTGGTCATTAGCTGAAAGGTAAGACCGAAAAATTCAACATCAATATTTAATCGCCTTCTGTTCAGAGTGGATGTGCGTTGTGGTGCAGTGGATATCGGGTCGGAAGGAGACAATTGAAGAGAAGAGTTCGAATTCAGTTGAATTTGTTGTATTCACTTACGTGCAATTGTCCATGGGAAAGGTATGAATCCGTAACTTCTTCCTCCAGCTATGAGTTAAATACTACAGCGCAAAAATCTTCTGCTCAGTCAGTCATATCTATTTCGAGACATGATCAACCAAGCGTGTTGTACATATGAGTCGGCTTTGGTCATAATCAAGAACTACAAATAAAACTTCTGCTTCTATGCAAAATTTATAAAATGATGAGTTGGTACAATTTTCTAGAAAAAGCAAAAATTACCAGTTTTGTAAATTTATACTACAATATTGACTAACATGATTTTCTGTTAGCCATTCTATTCTATAAATCTAACAATCAGTTCTTGATTTATTCTGTTAATTCTGCCCCTGAAAGTATTCCAGTTTTTTAATTAAAACTTTTGAATGATTGAGGCTTGAATGTTTTTATGCTAATATATATATATATATACAACAATATTTTTCTCTTTCAAATATCGAATATTAATATTTCAGCATTTGTCACAGATCAGTAAAACAATTCGCTGCCTTAATGACTTCAAATTGGTTATATAAAATAGTTTTAAAAGAATGTATAAAAGTTATGTCAACACAAAACATTGGGACAAAGCTTCATGATTTTACTATTTTTATCAAGACATTTGAATGTTTTGTTATACGTGCCGTTCATTACATAACACACTTCAAAATGATTCAAGTTGCCAAGTGTGGTCTATCAATTTGATACCAAAAGTATCAACATTCAGTCAGTTAAGTGCCATACGTGAAACACGCTTGGGCGATCATGTCTCGAAAGAGACATGACTGACTAGGCAGAAGATTATCCCGCAGTAGGTTGCCATTGCTTTCTGCGGTAGACTGGTTGCCATCCAAAGCTATAGAACCCAATCTGTCCTGTTATTTAACCCATAAGTGGAAAGAAGAGACGGATTAATACCTTTCCCAAGGTAGTAATCGTAAGTGAATGCAATGAATTCAAACTCGGCTCTCCGATTTCTTGTTCCGAGCCGATATCCACTGGACCACCACGCACATCCAGAATGTATCAACATTAGATGACTTTAAATTCCGTGTTGATATATGTAATAAAATCTCTGATAATCAGCGTATTCTTTTTAATTAACGAGGTTTACAAATTAGAGGCAACTTTTTATATGAAAATTTTCAGATATTGTTGATGTAATCATTCAATTGACAAATAATTGCAATTGTATGGGATTATAACAGGACCAGTCAGACTCTTTTTTTTAAAAATTAACAATATTTCTAGTAAGACTTGGGTAACTAAAATGGTTTATATTTACATTATTATACAGGATGGTCCAACAATAGAGGATCAATAGGTTGAATAGGTTTGTGCATCGTTATATTATTACAATTATGTTCATTAAAACTACTGTGCTGTATTTTTTTAATTTTATATTAAATTGAAACGTTTCCTGATAAATGGACTGGCCGAAGAGGTCCAATTGATTGTCCAGTTAGCTCACATGACTTGACCCCAATAAATTTCTTCTTTTGGGGAGTACTCAAGGACATAGTTTATAATCGAAAATCAAGAAGTGTTAGTGATTTCAAAAATTCTGTAAGAGGTGCATTTCAAAAAATGAATACACAAAGAGACTTGTGCCATGTTTGCCGAAGTATGAATTATAGACTTCAAAGCGGTGTAAATTGTGATGGGCATCAATTTGAGTCAATGCGTTGATAAAATTTAAGCGGTTTTGTATTGTACACAATAAAAATTAATTATCAGTATAATAATTGTATTAGCAAATATAAATGTATATATAATCTCAGAATAAATGCTATCATTTACTGTCCACCTACTTTTAGACTACCCTGTATAAATTTATTTGAAACGGTTAAATTACTGAAACTTCTTCCAAATTAATATCTTACTTTGAAGGCCCAATGATAAGAGCAAAATGAGAAATTATAAAAGTTCTCAGTTTGTTATACTGTCAAAACCAAATGAGTTAGCAGTTTGCCCAGAACCTGTTTAGAGACAAAAATGTTTCCCTTGTTTAAAATTGCTCTATGATTAAATTGTAGATGCAATTAAAAACGGTCTATTATTAAATGGGTGGATACTGCAGAAGCAATTCAATTTCACCGAAAAAGTGTTACAGTTTTGAAAAAGTGCTAAAAGTACATGTGGATTTAATAAAACTCCTTCTCCGAAAGAAAATTGATATCAGATTTAGATTAACGTCTGAGGTTCCCTTATAATTTTGGAAAAATGGAATTAATGGTGGAAGTGAAAAAGGAAAAAGAGTTAAATGATTTAGGCGTTGCAGAAACAAACAATTGTTTAATTGATGTTTGTAGCTTAGCAGTAGATTTAATTTTCTTGTGTGTAGTGAGAGCCGAGTTCGAATTTCAGTCGCATTCATGACATTCACCTAGGTGCCAATACCTTAGGAAAGGTATAAATTTATCTCTTCTCCTATAAGTTGTTGAGTAAACAACAGAACAGACTGGGTTACCTTGGTTAGCAACCAGTGTACTGCAATAAGAACTGCGGTTGGGGACCGCTTGAGAAGTCAGAAGATTCCATGACTTCATATAGGGAGGAAGCCAGCTCAACCCACCCAGAATGAATTTGGAAAATGTGGACATTATTCTTGCGGGGTATATTTTTAAACAGTAAAAATTTTATTGAAACATTTGATACTGACGAAACTACATTTATTTTTCAGTTGAATGTTGAAGAATACAATTTTAATAAAAAATACGAACATTCAAGTTTATATATATATATATATATATCTGTAAATTCAGCTAAAACTTACTGGGGAAATAATAATTTTCAAATTGTCATTTTAAGGCATGCATTCTTCAATCCCATATATATATATCAGTCAATTAAGTGCCATACGTAATATACGCTTGGACGATCATGTCTCTTTCGAGACATGACTGACTGAGCGGGAGACTATCCCGTAGTATTTTGCCATTCCTTTCTGCGGTAGACTGGTTGCCAGCCAAGGTTATAAAACCCAATCTGTACTGTTATTTAACCCATAATTGGAGAGAAGGAACGGACTAATACCTTTTCTAAGGATATTTGCGCGTAAGTGAATGCACGACATTCAACTGGAGTTCGAACTCGACTCCCAGATTTCTCGTTCCGAATCTCTCTAGATATATATATATATATATATATATATATATATATATATATATATATACAGTGTTCTATTAAGGAGATCGAAGTTAGCAGTAATTAAGTGTTACTGGTAAAACTTTATTGATTTCACTATTGGATCGTGTTATTTGATTCATGGCAGTTATGTGTGAAAAATATTACCCATATGTCTGCCAAGGCCTTGGCAGCCCACGTCCACTCAAGTCAAAATTTTTGATGACGTCTATGCATAGTTTCTCCACGATCTCACCAATATGCCTTATTATCTCATCCTTCAGCTGTTGAATTGTTGTTGGCTCTTTGGCAATGACCCCAAAGGAACAAATCTAAACGTGTTGTGGTGCAAATTGACATCACTGTTTCGAGAGATGATGCTACCTGGGAACTTCTTTTTCAGTAAAAATGCATCTCTGATTGAACGTCCATTTTCGTGATCAGCTTCAATAACTTTAACACGTTGTACGGTTGTTAATCTTCTCATGGTTGAAATTGGCAAAGATTGAAGTTGTTAAATCTTAAATAAATTGAAAGAAATCATTAGACGCTTAAACTTAATTCACGTTTAAACTCGGTCCAAGTTATTAGACCACTATATATATATATATATATATATATATATATAATGAACTTAATCACAGTAAGGCAACACTAATAATGACAGACTAAACATCCGAAAATAATGCTAACTTGACAGTAATTCAAACCGTCTTGCAACCCGGCGATAACTACCTCGTGGGTTAAATAACTGGGGTAGAAAAAAAAAAGAAACAAACAGCGTACAAGAACAATACGTCTAGTGCCTGTTGGAGAGAAAAAACCAAGACGAAACCTTAACTATAAAGGGCCTCTTACCCCGAGGAACCGTTGCGTGAAACTGCGGTAGGTAATGGCTCACTTCTAGATTTCTTGTATTGTATGTGTATATATATATATATACGCTCTCACACCTTGACTGAGCATTCTGGAAGAATAGTAGACGTTGAAAAACAGTAGCTACTCTAGCATCTACGCATCGTTTAGTTAGGAATGAATTAGAACACTCTTAGTTATTGGCGTGTGTTTACATATATTTCACACGCTAACATACTGCTTCCTTCTACCAAGCGCCCATAGTTCAGAGGTAGAATCGCTGACTAATGTCAATTCGGTCGGGTTTCAATCCTGGCTAAAAGCAATTGGATCTCTAACTGTACTGATGAGCTGTGATACAGCGAAACAGATTTGTCTGCAGATGACTATATTTAAAATATATGTTGGAGTGTCACCCCTTTTCACACACGCTATGGACTCTTCCATGGTATATAAACATATCGTACTAAACGAGATATTTACTGTAGTCCACCGTCAATGAATAATGACATAATATTAACATTCCACACTACTTTGAACAAAAAGAAAGGAAGGTATATTAACATTTTGCATGTGCGTTGTGATGCAGTGAATATCGACTCGAAACGAAAAATCCGGGTGCCAAGTTCGAATTCCAGTTGAATTCATTGCATTCACTTAGGAAAGGTATTCATTCGTCCCTTCCCTTCAATTATGGGTTAAATAACTGAACAGATTGGGTTCTATAGCCTTGGCTGGCAGTCAGTCTACCTCAGAAAGCAATGGCAACCTACTGCGGGATAATCTTCTGCCCAGTTAGTCATGTCTCTTTCGAGACATGATCGCACAAAGCGTGTATCACGTATGGCAGGTAACTGACTGACTGATATTAACATTTTCTAAACTTAAAAAGCCTATTTTTTTTTTTTTTTTTCAAAGGAAGATCTTATAAATTTCAACCGACAGTAGCATTATCTGCCTGGTCAATGAATGTCAAACGTTTCATTATAAGGAAACGGTTAATATTACTATTATATCTACCATATTAATTCACCGAGACGAAACTTGCATATTAACATCTCCAGCAAATTATGATCAGCGATTTATGCAAGTCAGACTTGGTATTGCAGTAGATTATTTTTTTTATTGTTGTGCTGGTTGTCATTTTCTTTTTTTGTTTTTTGTAGTTGTTGTAGGTGGTGGGTGCTGTTGATTGTTGTTGTCTTTTGTTGTTGTATGAGAAAATAGATATTTTTTTTAAAAAAAGAAAAATATTTTGGACTTATGGAAGGAAGTCGAAACGTAGTAAGCGGTGCAGAGGGGAGAGGCAGCGATCTTCGAAAGAAACCCAAGTCTGGATTGATTCCACATATGGCGTTCATGCGTCGACCTTATCAGATCAATGGTTGGCGAGTTAGTAACGTCGGTTCAAGTCAATAGAGAACAAGATGGCGTCAGAGTTGAGATCCGACACCTGATTCTAATTCGGAATCACATTTTGATTAAACAAGAGAAACCAATTTTTCTTTCCTCAACTTCAGCTGCGTCAAATCTTTCCGTACTTGCTGCAGAGTTCGACTTATTCAATAATTTATTTTACGTCCAGAACTTACCCACCCATATTATTTCTGTCGATACCAGAACCAGCAAACATAGAATCTGCTGAAGATGTATATTTGTTTGATAGATCAGTGGACACATCTCAGAAAAGAAAATAGAAAAACGAATATACCAAGTTATGCACAATTAACCACATTTAATTTACACTATTTATATTGTTTGGACTGTTGTCTACATATATGTTACCATATTCATGATGTTTCGGGCATTGTACGCTGTGACCCATTTCAAATGATTGGAATTTCGAACTGAACACTTTATTTCGTTCGCAAGAGTAGATTGTTTTAGTTCAGTGAGTCAGGCGCATTCCAGATCTCTCAGTATAAGTTATCTCCTTTTAAATCAGCACTCTAAGTCTTTTTTTGTTGAATTCTGTTGTATCCAGGTATTGAACTCACAACTGTTTGAGTTAAGTCACTGGATTCAACCACCGCTAAAGTAAATATGGCAACGAAAATGGTGACAACATTCCGAACAATGTAAATAGTGTAAATAATTACAATACCTAATCACAGAAATATAGATATACTAGCAGTATAGCCAGGCGTTGCTCGGGTGTAATGAAAGCTTTAAAACTAATCCATGGTCCTGGAGATCAGATTCAGCCTAAAGAATATTTGAAATAATAAAATAATTGCGACAATTTACCAATCGCACCTAGTGTGTGTGTGTGTGTGTGTGTGTGTATATATATATATATATATATATATATATATATATATACTAGCAGTATAGCCAGGCGTTGCTCGGGTGTAATGAAAGCTTTAAAACTAATCTACGGTCTTGGAGCTCAGACTCAGCCTAAAGAATATTTGTGTGAAGTTTGGTGAGAATCGGATAAAAATTGTGGATTTGTATAAAGGATATACCGACAGATAAACAGACACACACACAAACATCTTGCCTTTTATTTATATATATATATATATATATATATAATTATCGATTTTCTGCACTATTGTAAGAATTACAACCTTGAAACTTCTGAATATCGTTTCTTATGTCTTTGTCTATGAGTGTATGAATTTGATTAAAATAGGACCACTCCTTCTATAACCCGATTTTTTCGATTATTGATTTTCGATATTTATTGGGGGTACCTCGACACAAAACTTAACTGAGAACACTCGCAGACGCTTATAGTACAACTGTGTAAGTTTTCAAGAAAATCGGTTCAGCCGTTTCGGCGTCTATAGGTAACGGCCACAAAGACACACACACAGAGACAAAGTTCCATTTATAAATAAGTTCAAATAGTGAAGGTGAATATGGTAACAAAAATGAGGACAACATTCTGAACAATGAAAATCGTGTAAATAATTACAATACCTAATCTCAGAAATATAGACAAACATTTTACTTACATTATTTATATTGGCTGAACTGTTTTTTCCTCTTTGTTGCCATATTCACGATATTTTGGCCGTGGTACGCTCCGATATTTTCAGTAAATAATTACAACACCTCATCTCAGAATATAGACAAATATATTTTATTGCTGGAGTAAACCTAACTGGGAATGAATGTGTTTATGTAGGTGTCTTCTCTGGCACGATCAAAGTTCCTATAAAATATAGGAAAAGGACTAACCTTTGTGATAAGTTCTTTTTTTCTGTTGATTTGGTAGAATTACTAGGTATTCTTGTGTGTAGTAATGTAGGTAGATGTTCTTGTGGACAGCAGCTCGGAATTAAAAATCAAAGAGCCCTGTTCAAATTCCAGTCGGCTTCGTTACATTTACCTACGCGCAAATACCCTTTAGTAAAGGTAGGAATCCATCTCCTCTCCCAGATATGGGTCAAATAATATGTCGTTTATCTGGGAAAATCATTGTTAGTCTCAAAGAATTGTTAACGCAATATTCACTCGCACAAGAGAATTATATTGATAAACAAAATAAATAAAACAATGTACACTACCGGCAATAATTATTAGGTCATCCCAGTGTTTTAAAAAAATGATGTATTTCATATTATTTTTTAGTATTTATTGTCAAGTGAATAATTGTAAATGAAAATAGATTGGTTATTTTAATACTGCACAATAACATGTGCATCAAATGAATTTATAAATATTTAATAATTACCTATATTGCAGTTTTATCAATGAAAGAATGATGAGAATTTAGGGTGATTCGAACAAGTTCATCTCTGCTTTCTTGCCTTGTAAAATTTTGCAAAGTAATAATAACAAAAGAACCATTCTATTTTCATTTACAATTATCCACTTGGCAATAAATACTAAAAATAGTATGAAATACATCATTTTCTTTAAAAAAAAAAAACTGGGGTTACCTAATAATTATGGCCGGTAGTGTAGATAAATTAATACTGAGCATCAGGCAGAGACAGCTGAAGTTCCTGGGACACGCAATGAAGAAGGAGGGCTTGGAGAATCTGATACTAACAGGCCAGACAGAGAGAAAAAGAGACAGGGGAAAGCAACGGATAACATATTTGAAGGACCTAATCAGGTGGATGATGGAACGAGGATTGCATGGTGTAACAGAAGGCGTGCTCAGAGCCATCAGGTATAGGGAAACGTGGAAAGCCATGATCGCCTACGTCCTCAAGGGACAGGGCACATAGAAAAAGAAGTGTAGATAATTAAGCTTATAAATAGTATGCTGTGTGTTGTGTTCAATGCGGCATGAATTTCGATGGTAACTGAAAAGTCATTTTAGAGGGAAATGAGATGTCTCCTATCTCTAAGGCTTCCTGAGGGTAAAAAAGAAAGAGGTTTTGGCAGTCATTTTTTAATAATGCTTTGCAAGATCTTCTAGGATCCTTAGCAGTTTCTTTGGCAGACAAGTGGAGTAATCCAATACTCCCACTGCTTGATAATTTAGTTCCTACCAGGATTCGTCATTGGCGGCCGCAAATTGAACAACATAAGATACGCAGATGATACAGTGCTGATAGCAGATACAGGAAAAAACTACAAGACCTCCTACAAAAGTGATATGTTCCGGAAAGGGATATATATCAATACGAGGTTGTTAAGTGATTAAGGCAAATGTAACTGGGTAGGTCAATCTAGTACCTAGACGTAATCATCGTATGCAGTGTCCTGCAGTTTAGGATAGTTAGACCGGATCTATTCAACTTATGCCAGTATTCGTTATCGAAGGCCGCAAATTGAACAACATAAGATACGCAGATGATACAGTGCTGATAGCAGATACAGGAAAGAAACTGCAGGACCTCCTACAGGAAGTATTTAAAGAAAGTTGAAATGAAGGGACTACATATGTGGTGATACAGACCGAGCAAAGCGAGGGACCGGATGTTTGCACTCTCAGGACCAGAAAGCAAATGACCAAAACTGGTCTTTGCACACCCGGTTCCACGGATATGTTCCGGCAGAAAACCAAAAATTAAACTACAAGAAAACTAAATGCATGGTAATCAGTAAAAAGAGGAGCCTAAAAATGTGAGCTACAAGTTGGCGGGACTCAAATTAAACCGGGCAGAAATTTAAATACATGGGAAGTGTTCTAACAGACAATGGAAAGCGTGACGCGGATATCCGAAGGCGCAATCGCATGGCCAAGGATGCATTTCAGAAACTGAATAGTGTTAAGAGACAGGAAAATTTCACAGGAAAAAAAGAAGAGTTCTGAATTGTTATGTGATGTCTGCCCTTCAATATGACAGCGAATGCTGGACAATCTCATCAAAGAAAAAGAAAAAACCTGAAGCAAATAAAATGTGGTTCTACAGAAGGATGCTGAGGATCCCATGGACGAAACACGTGAGATACGACGACGTTTTAGAGAAGACGGACACACGAAAGAAACTGATACTTAACATCAGGAAAAGACAGCTAAGTTTTTGCGACATGTAATGAGGAAGGAGGGCTTGGAGAGCTTGACGCTCACAGGACGGATAGAGGAGAAGAGTGATCAGGGAAAGTAACGCATGACATAATTGATGGCCTTGAGCAGATATATGGAGAAGCGGGAATTGAGTGGAATAATAAAAGAATGCGTATTTAGGGATAGAGAGATGTGGAGCGCCGTGATCGCCTACATTCTGAAGGGACTCGGCACATAGAAAAGGAATTTCGAACTGAATCTAAACTATCCCAGATAAATTTTTCTTATTCTTCCGTGTAACGTATCTCTTCAAGGTACGAATGTCATTCATGAAGCGAAATTTGTTCAGAAATACCTAAACTGTCAGCTGCATACAACCGTTTTCTCAAATCAATGATTAAAAATGTCTTCAAACGAATGAGGCCTGTAGATATTAGCGAGTGCCATTCTTTTTCGAACCTCATAAACTGGTGCTACAGAATCACAATTAACGAGAAAGAAAATAATTATATAATCAAAATGACTTTAAAATGTTAAGAAAGGAGGTCCTGTCAATACTAGGGAAAGCGATAACAGTTACTAGACTTGAAACGCCTATGTTTCTAAAAGAAAAATATTTTCCTATTGTATCGAGAATGCTGGGTATGTTATATGGAAAACACATATCTCCTGGTATCATTTTTTCCCGGAACAATTATTGTGGAGTTGAATGTAAGTCCAAACTGATCTGGCGGCTCGACTGCAGCCACTTCCCCACCGTCGAAATGTGGCCTCCCTTTGTCTGTTCTATAAATACTTTCATGGCTTCTGCTCGGACGAACTTAAGTCACTGGTGCCTCCTCAACAGGTGTTTACTCGTGCAACCAGACTGGCAACTGGGTCCCACCCATTCACAGTCAGGTTAGCCAAATGCAGACGACAATTCTACTCCTGCAGCTTCTTCTCTCGCACTTCCCGCCTGTGGAACTCGCTCCCATATTCTTGCTTTCCTGACGGCTACAACCTCCAGGAATTTAAATGCAATGTTAATACTCATATATTAACCACTGGACTCTAGCTCTCTCCCCACCCCCGTATATCCTTCCCTTTTTCTCTACCTATGTATCTGTCATCGCACCTGCGTTCTCAGCTTTCTATTGCTCCTTTCTAACTAGTTTGTACTCCTCACTCTTTTCTAATTAATATTTTTACAGTTATGTAGCCCCCCGTTCATCAGTGGCATTTCTGCCTTGCTCGGGGTGAAATGATTAAAAAAAGTAATAAATTAGTAACACAAAACAGTATGTAAAAACAAATGACAAAGCATGTATTAACAAAAGTGTTGTAATTACAAGAAAAGAAGAAAATAATTAAACACTAATTTCATTAAACATTTAAATTAAAGATGTGTGTTTGTGTGTCTGAAGTTTATGTAGACACTTGTGTGAAAGAGTACAAATAATCGAGAGAGAAATTAAGACCTTGAATATGAACGTGTCCAAATGAAGGACACTTTTTTCACTTCTAACTACGTCTTATAAACACAGTTGTAAATGAGAATGAGTTAGAAAATCATTGCCTATATATAGGCTCCAGCATTTTCATAATACTAATTTTCCGTATTTATTATGCAGTTCAGCTGTTCTTGAACATTTTTATTCCATTACCTTAAAGTTATGTCCTCATTCCACTGATTACCCAGAGTTTAAAAAATTGAACGTCTTTTATTCTATCCAATTCTCAATGAAAATAAAGTTACTATACTAAATTAACTACTCTAGTGTATTTTAAGCACTTAATAAATTTTTTAATCCGACAATGTTTCTTTTTACGATAAAAGTTATTTTATTGATTAAACCACAATGGCGTACAAAACTAGCGACGGTTTTTATGAAATTCAAGTGAAATACCCCACCCTATAAAGATTTTACAGATGTCAACCGACAATAGGACATGCTGCTTGGTCAATTAATGTCGAATGTTTCTTTATAAGAAAATGGCTAATATTACTATTACCATCACCATAATTACTTTATTGTTAACGCCTTTATTTCACTCTCCACTTTTCTTTATTTTTCATATTTGCTAGTGACTAGATCAGATGATTGATAATAGATTAGCGTGCAAAGAAAACTGGTTTTATTCATTTCCAATGACTTCAGCCTGAAAATGGATTCAGCGGCTGAGAAAGGAATTTGATCTTAGTCCGTTGATTTCATTTCCGATCGCAACTTTTCCAATCACCGTGTACATCCTTGAAGCTGTATATTTACTTTCCTACTTTCTAAAATATTTATAAACTTCATTATTATTCCAAGATTTGTTCGAACTGTAAAACGCATTCTATATTCTATAACCCTGTCTGTACATTTTAAATGCCTATACTTTGTCATTGGATATAGTTTTCTCCGTCATGTTTCGTTCGTTTAAGATGTGATTTACACTTTCACTTCAACAGAATCTGGTGGCAAATCAAGGAACAAAAAAGCTCATGAAAACTACAGTAGACTTTTCAATAATCTTAAATATTTTATTACTATTATTATTATTATCATCATCATTATATTTCGATTTCTGCTCTTGTTTCACAACCTACTACGTCTGCGGGGTGACCTAAGGTGGGTAGTGATATGTTGTTATGACAACATGATTTCTTTTTCTAACTCTTATAAAACCACTTAAGTTACATTTTCAAGTTATTCTGTACTTATCGAGATATTTTTTGTATTTTTCTTAAGCTAAGCTTTTCAGGGAAATTTTGATTGTGTTGTGTCCCTGTTTTTATCATTCCAAGTGAACCGACGATGACTGTTTGCAATTTCCATATTTTTTCTATTTCAATTTCCAGGTCTTTATACTTCGATAGATTTTCAAATTTCTTGGTTGCTATGTTACAGTCTGCTGGGCAAGTCAAATCAATTAGTGTGTAAGACATTTTATTTTCGGTTTTATGAAAATTACCGTTGTATGCTCCGGCCTTCTTCAGGTGCTAGAAATTTCGAACCGAACCCTTTATTATAATTACTACGGTTTATCATTCTGAGTCCTTGCTTAGTGATTGTGATAAAGGGTTCGGTTCGAAATTCCTAGCAGCTGAAGGCCGCAGCGTGCAATGGTCGAAACGTCGCTTAGAAAATCTATGATGCCGAGTTTCATATTCAGTTGATGTTAATACCATTCAATCTGACTATTATTATTATATATCAATGTTCACACTAGTAATAATTTGAAGCTTGAATTGGATATTAAGCAATAAATAGTCTCTGCGACACGCCAGCATTTTCATAATACTAATTTTCCGTATTTATTATGCAGTTCAGCTGTTCTTGAACATTTTTATTCCATTACCTTAAAGTTATGTCCTCATTCCACTGATTACCCAGAGTTTAAAAAATTGGACGTCTTTTATTCTATCCAATTCTCAATGAAAATAAAGTTACTATACTAAATTAACTACTGTAGTATATTTTAAGCACTTAATAAATTTTTTAATCCGACAATGTTTCTTTTTACGATGAAAGTTATTTTATTGAATAAACCACAATGGCGTACAAAACTAATCGGCCACCTTAGAGGGATTAGCAATTTGCTTTCCTCAGTAAATTTTATAAATTTTGAGAGCCAGAAAACAAGTTATTGCATTTTTGTTTATGTTGTATGGGGGAATGATAGATCATCTTAAATATCTTTTATGAGGCATCAAAATAAAGTTTTAAATCACCCCTGTTCTAATACTTTTACACACTACCGGTAGTGTGCAAAAGTATTAGAACAGGGGTAATTTTCCTAAAAACCTCACTGAAATTCAAATACAGGGCGAAAGGCCAAGTAAATTGCTAATAAATATTGATTATTTAAAACTAGGTGTAAAAGAAATGTATTAAAAAGAAGTTATATTTAATTTTTCCTATTTTTTATTAAGTTATTTTGAAACTACTCATTATTCTATTATCCTTTGATATGACTGATTTTTTTCTTATTCCCCCCTCTCAAATTGATGAGTCTAATGTTATTTCGCAAAACAGACTTTGGGAACAAATATAAGCTGCTTGGCAGGAGATACCATTAGATACATTAAAGAAGCTTGTGATGCCAATAGCTGACAGAATGAAGGCAAAAGGCTATTATACTAAATATTAAATTTATTTTGTAACAAGTATTTCTACTTGTTAAAGCATTTATTGAGTAAATCAAGTAAAATTACTTTAATTAAATTGTTTATTTTCTGTCAATATGCCTCATAAAAGATAAAATAGTTCTTACCCTAATACTTTTGCACAGTACTGTATAAAAACTTTTTAAAAGGATATGGAAAAAACAATATTGTATTTTTATTAAATAAGTATTTATTTCAATCATAAAATTGTTTTTAAATAGCAGGTGCATTTTGTATGTTAGATAATAAAATTTAACTTTTTCAAAAAAATTAATGAAAATTTATTGTACTAATCTACGCACTCTTGTAAAACCAACCTTACTTTGTACTTTACAAAATTTATTTTCGATCGGTCAATTTATGGCTATTTCAGAGGGTATGACAGACGGACTAACGGAAGTCAGATAATTTTATATATAGATAATTTTAGTGTTAAAAGCAAGTTAATGTAATAGTCAACTACAATGCCAAAGCTCCCTACATTCTTGTTAATAAGATGAAACAATATCTAGTTAGATATTTGGATATTATTATAATATTATCATCTCAGATATTTCATCGGCCCAATAGTAGGTTACATGCGGCTTTCCTCTGTCTCTTTTTCCCTCAATCTGTCCCGTGAGTATCATGTTTTCTAAGTTCTCTTTCCTCATTACGTACCCCCCAGAAACCTCAACTGCTTCTTCCTGATGTTAAGTATAAGTTTTCCTTGTTTTACATTGCGATTTTTCAGCTTCAAGCGGCTTAATGCGGTGAATCTTCTGTTACACAACGCTTGCAAAATCGCAACTTATTTTCTAATCCTCATTATCTACAGACACAGGTGATAAAAGCATGCTGCTAAACACTCTTTACTTCTTAATAAAATAAAGATTAATAATCATCTTATGTAAGTTCCTCAAAACTTTTGCGCGCCAGAACAATGATAAAGTGTGTTTAGCTAAAACTGGCCTCTCAGAAAAAAAGTGAAGAGAAGTTCGACCCCTGCCGAGAGTTACTTTTTCTTTTGTCTGACTTTCGATAATCTATGCTGATAGACGTTAATTTCAATTGTTTGTAAATCCACAAGGATATCTACTCAAAAACTTGTACCCGAAAGAAAAGAGAGAATTTTTTTCTCTATGTATTGTATATCTTAAAAAGGTCATTGAATGAATCAGTCGAAACATTTGTGGAAACAACAAAAATACTGTTACCATCTACCTTCCATGTACTTGCTTCCGTTATAACTTTTTTTTTCTTTGTGAGCCGTGTTCTTTCAAGATTTTGGCGATCATGGACCTCCACTTGGCTCTGTCTCTTGTCACTCTCAATATTCTCCTCTTGGTATCTCTCCCAAAACTCGCTCTGCCATCCATTTGCTCAAGCCTATCAAGTAAGTCTTACATTGCATCCCCTTGTCACTCTTTCTAGTTTCCTAGAAAGCAATACACTGCACACTGACCTCTCTCTCTCTCTCTCTCTCTCTCTCTCTCTCTCTCTCTCTCAAGTAGAACGACTACATCGAATTAATAGCTACGCCTATCACTAAGAAAGTGGGGTCACTGTGTTGGGTCAGGAAGTTTTCCTCGTCAGAACCCATCTTGCACATTTATAAATCTACCATTCCTCCGTGCAATAAATACTGTTGCCATATCTGCTATTCATCTTGGGATTCTCGACAAAATTCAAAGGAAGACTTGCAACGCAATCGATCCCGATTTAGTAACTCGACTTCAGTTTCTTTCTCGCCAATGATGTTGCTTCTCTGTCTTTTCTACAAATATTTTTACGGCTTCTGCTCTGACGAGCTTCTTTCCCTGATGCCCCGACCACATGAATTTAATCGAGCGACTATGTTAACATCAAGGTCCCACCTTTTTACCATAAAAATAATCAAGTGGAACTACATTCCGTATATTGGCTTCCTTGATTTGCGTCGAAGTTGATCCCGATTTAGCAGTTCGCCTTCACTCACTTTCTCACCGACGTGATGTGGCTTCCCTCTGTCTTTTGTAAAAATATTTTCACGGCTTCTGCTCTGACGAGATTCTTTCCCTGATGCCCCGACCACATGAATTTAATCGAGCGACTATGTTAACATCAAGATCCCATCCTTTTACCGTAAAAATAATCAAATGTAACCAAGAGTGGAACTACATTTCGTATATTGGCTTCCTTGATTTGCGTCGTAGTTGATCCCGATTTAGCAGTTCGCCTTCACTCACTTTCTCACCGACGTGATGTGGCTTCCCTCTGTCTTTTCTACAAGTATTTTCACAACTTTTTCACTGACGAGCTTCTTTCCCTGGCACCCCGACCACATAAATTTAATCGAGCGACAATATTAACATCTAGGTTCCACCTTTTTACCATAAAAAAACGGTCAAATATAACCTTCACTTCTACTCCCTCGGTTGCTTTTCTCTCCCTTTCATATACTTGCTTCCCTCATAACGTCTTTCTTCTTCTTCATGAGCCGTGTCCTTTCAGGATTTAGGCGATCATGGACTTTCACTTGTCTCTGTCTCTTGTGACTCTCAATATTTTTCCTCTTGGTATCTCTCCCAAACATCGCTCCGCCATCCATTTACCCAGGCCTATCAAGTAAGTCTCGCACTGCTTTCCCTTGTCTCTCTTTCATTCTATCCATCTGCGAGTATTAAATTCTTCAGGCCCTCATTACGTGTCCCCGGAACCTCATCTGCCTCTTCCTGGTGTTAAGTATGAGTTTTCACTCATTTGCAACACCTCATCCTTGCTCAAGTGCTCAATCCATGGTATCCTCGTCATCCTTCTGCAGAAGCACACCTTTGCTGATCCGAACCTCACCTTAATCCTTGAGGTGATCAACCAACACTCACCGCCACACAGAAGGACTGACATCACACAGCAATCCAGCACTCTTTTCTTTGTTTCTAATGAGATTTTTCTGTCTCTCAGTATTCTGGTTAGCTTTGAAATACATCCTTGGCCATGCCAATGAGTCTTTGGATCTCAATGCCGCACTTTCCATCCTCTGTCAGAACGCTTCCCAGGTATTTAAATTTCTTTACTTGTAGTTGGCATTTTGGGGTCTTCTTTTTGCTGATGACCATATAGTTTAAAATATATTTAAAATTTGAATTAATTGAATAGCATGATATTCTTTTAATATTTGTATTTTTATCAGATGCCATGAAAAGTATAAAAGGTGCATCTCTCTTCATTACTGAAAGAAGAATGCTAATTTGAAACTAATTTTTCTTCTTTCTTTACCCATGTATTATTTTTATATTATTTCTTTATTTTCGTCTCTTATTATCTTAGTGTCATGATCATTTTTACATGGCTTTTTTATTGTATCAACTGATATCCTCCTTATGTTGGCTTAAACTGACACATTCTTTTTTTTTCCATTTTTTCTTTTATGTGCCATGTCCCTTCAGGACACTAACGATCATGTCTCTTTACAATTTTCTGTTCTTGATAGCTTTCAATAAATTTTGACTTTTTGTTATCTCTTCTGGGCTTTGATCTGCCATCAATTTACTTGTGTTTACTAGGTAGCTTATGCATTGTTTTTCCTGTTCCTCTTTCATTCAATCTATCCTGTAAGTATCAAATTCCAGTCATTCACTTACGTGCAAATACCCTTGGAAAAGGTATTAATCCATCTCTTCTCTCCAGTTATGAGTTAAATAACAGGACAGATTTAGTTCTATAGCCTTGGTTGGCAACCAGTCTACCACAGAAAGCAATGGCACCCTACTGCGGGAAAATCTTCTGCTCAGTCAGTCATGTCTCTTTTGAGACATTATCACCCAAATCATGTATCACGTATGGCGCTCAAGTGGCTGATGTTATATAGTAAAAGTTTTTTATCATTTTATATAAATTCTAGCTTTTCTATTACTTTCAAATAAAAGTTCAAATGAAAAGCTCTGTTATCTTATAATGGAAGAGGTACATGCAAGTTAACTGATTATTCACATGTATTGAAGCCAAGCATGAAAAAACAGGATTATACAAATTACTTTGACTCACTTAAGTTTCTGAATGGGAGTTTATATGAATAAAATATCATTAAATTTTCATGTTGATATACTGATAGCTTTCTCTTGAATTTTCTTTTAGGGTCTTTGGGACTGTTCCAAGTGCACTGAAGTTTATAAGCACTACTTTTGTTCTCATGTGCCATCACTGTATTCAAACATAATTTGAAATGAATGAATTATTAACTTCTTCTTGTGCCATGTCCCTTCAGGATGGAGGTGATCATGGACTTACACTTAGCTCTGTCGCTTGTTTCTCTCAATATTTTTCCTCTTGGTATCTCTGCCAAACCTCACTCCATCATACATTTGCTCATTTCTATTAAATGTGTCTCATGCTGATTTTCCCTGTCTCTCTTTCCTTCTATCCATCCTTTGGGTATTAGATTCTCCAGGCTCTCCTTCCTCATTATGAGTTTCAGGAATCTCAGCTGTTTTTTCCTGGTGTTAATTATGAGTTTTCTTCTTGCATTCTCTTCAACACCTCATCGTTGCTCATGTGCTCAATCCATGGTATCCTCAGCATCCTTCTGCAGAAGCACACCTCTGCTGATCCGAACCTCTTCTTAATCCTTGAGATGATCAACCAACACTCACCGCCACACAGAAGAACTGATATCACACAGCAATCCAGAACTCTTCCTTTTGTTTCCAATGAGATTTTTCTGTCTCTCAGTATTCTGGTTAGCTTTATAAATACGTCCTTGGCCATGAGTACAAGAAAGTACTGTCTGCCATGTACGTGAAAATCATTTAAGTGTAAGTTTAAGTGTTAAAGTAAATGTTTTTAGCTTCCTTTTAAAAAAAAGTGAGTGATTTATCTAAACTTATTTATAAATGGAACTTTGTATGTGTGTGTGTGTGTCCGTCACCTAAAGACTCCGAAACGGCTGAACCGATTTTCTTGAAAGTTTACACAGTTGTACTATAAGCGTCTGTGAGTGTTCTCAGTTAGGTTTTGTGTTGAAGTACCCCCGATAAATACCGAAAATCGATAATCGAAAAAACCGGTTATAGAAGGAGTGATCCGATTTAAAACAAATTTCATACACTCATAGACAAAGACATAAGAAACAATATTCAGAAGTTTCAAGGTTGCAGTTCTTACAATAGTACAGAAAATCGATAATATATATATATAAGCTTTCATTACACCCGAGCAACGCCGGGCTATACTGCTAGTTTTATACAGATCAAAAGTTATGTCGTTTCAAATGTCAACAAACTTTAAACACGATTTTCTTGTTCTTTTTTTATATTGTGGCGGAAAGTACCTTCTAATTCGAAAACCTCAATTTTTATTGTTTATCTTCAGGGTCTATATTACTCTTAGTTCTACTGTCTAGCTTGTCTTGCCTTGACATGACTCTTTGGCTTTCATTAATTTCAGGTTTACTATATATTTCTTCGCGTTATCGTGTTGCAACTACAATCTCCAAAATGCAACGTCAATTTCCAACTCTTACATCCCTAAATCCCATCCACCTCTTATCCTTTCTTAGGCATCCGCTGTACCCTGTTTTTTCTCGCTATATAATCTCCCTCTCCCCCTTTCTCTCTCTCTCTCTCTCAATCACTCATTGTAACTCCCTGTGCAATGTGATACTTTCTTGAACGATCATGTCAGAAAAGAGACATAACTGACTGGGCATAGAATTTTCCCGCAGTAGGTTGCTATTACTTTCTGTGGTAGACTGGTTACCAACCAAGTCTATAGAGTCCAGTCTTTGCTGCTATTTAACCCATAGCTGGAAGAATGAGACGGATTAATACTTTTCCCCAAGGGTATTTACGTGTAAGTAAATTCAACAAATCCAACTGGAACTCGAACTCGGCTCCCCGACTTCTCCAAGCCGATATCCACTGCACCCCAACGTACATCCTACTATAGTCAGTTAAGTGACATACGTGATACACGCTTAGGCGATCATGTCTTGGAAGAGACATAACTGACTAGGAAGAAGATTATCCCGCAGTAAGTTGGTATTATTTTCTGCGGTAAATTGGTTGCCAGCCAATGCTACAGAACCCAATCTACCCTATTATTAACCCCACAACTAGAGGGAAGAGATGGATTAATACCTTTCCCAAGGGTATTTTCGCGAAAGTTAATGCAACGAATTCAACTGGAATTCGAACTCACGTACATCTCTATAAAATTTATATAATAAATGAACCCTACGTTAGTCACTTAGGATATTTTTTTAAATACTTATAATTCCTAATTGGCAACTTGTTTCACTTGCTCCCTTCTACAACTTTCCGGGAGATGTGTAGCTCGCGATATGACGCAGTTGTAACAATTGTAAACTCCAGGGGACTATCTGTTTTCGGAAATTCGAGGTGACGAACGAAATATGTCACTTAACCTTTTATATACATATGTACTTATAAAATCGGTGACATCTGAGTTGATTTCAACAGCCTGTAAAAAAGAGAACTGAAAAGATAAGAACATCTACCAGTTTTAGTTCTTTATCTTCTTTCGTAAGCTTTATTTTTTTCTATTTACAAGCCCCAAAACCTATTAAAAAATCGATCATCTCATTGAAAGGCAGATAGAGGATTATGCCTTTAAATCTTGCCTTGATTCATCTCTACAAAGAAGCTTTCGGTCTTGGTTTGAAAGCCCTTAAACATAAAAAAAGATCGGCTTATATTTAAACGCTTATTAAAGAGAATGAAATCGTTTTATAAAGTAAATATGTTTATGATTCGTCTGACTCAGAATCACAGGGTAAATGACCACCAAACTTTCTAGCAATGGCTTGTGAAGGTCGGTGGCATCGTCCTATATATATATATATATATATATATATATATATATATATATATAGTATATCGAAGCAGTAAGTAATTTTCTAAACATATGCTGTTAAATATAAGAGACAGTGAATGTCTATTATGTTTAATCATGAGCCGTTCTAAACGTCGTATTTTTGCTTTAATTTCAGTTGAAAATAAAGACAAAAATTCTCCAGCATTTGGATAATTATTTATTGGTTTTCTTCTAAGCTTTCGGCTCACATGAGCCATCTTCAGGAAAAAAAACTTTAAAACAGGAAATAACATATTACATTGCATTTGACTACATGGTTTTGTTGTCATTTCGCGCTATCCCGCGGTGTGACGTCATAAAACTGCATCGCAAACTTAAAAACTGCGTTTATTATCTTTAGTAACTATTGCCGTTGCCAAGCGGAGTTTTGTCAACACAAAATAAAATCGGCGGTGATGGTGGATTTTATAATATTTCAGTTTAAACAACCCCTCTGAAGATGGCTCATGTGAGCCGAAAGCTTAGAAGAAAACCAATAAATAATTATCCAATGTTGGAGAATTTTTGTCTTTATTTTCAACTGAAATTAAAGCAAAAATACGACGGTTAGAACGGCTCATGATTAAACATAATAGGCATTCATTGTCTCTTATATTTAACAGCATATGTTTAGAAAAAAAAAATATATATATATATCTTGTTTTGATATTTATTAAGCTGAGTTTATTCGAGCACGAGACAACATCGAAATGTCCAAAGTGGATTTAAATCCCTGCAGTCACAAAATTCTGACAGGTTAACTTTCTAACCATTGCATTATAACAGGCGACCAGTTTCATATTTTGAAAAAGTTTTAGCTAAAGTTAGTTTCAGAGGTTGTTTAGCGGCATATCAACTCTTTATCGGTCATTTAACGTCAAAATTTAATTTTCTTGGGAGCATTAGTAAATTTATTATTGGTAATTTTTTTTCTTTTAAAAAATTCTATTGGCGGCAACTTTCCTTTTTTCTGGAATTTTTTTTCAAAAATATATTACTGATATTATTTGTTTATTATATATTTGTTATGATGCCCTTCAAAGATAAATGGACTCTTCCGTTTACTATATATGTCACTCCACCTGCGTGACTTCCGGGTGGCAGTTAAAGACGGTAGTTAAGTGCGCAGTTATAGCCAGCTACTAGTCAGGCAATAAGCAGCGTAACTGTACCGTTCGGACTTACTTATTTCTATTTACTTATTACTAACACTTACGTTGTATCTATGTTCTTGTGACACTAATACCCTGTTTTGAATCTACCTTCTGTGCTCCGTGTCTTACTTCTGACCAAATCGGTCACTACACCTTTGCAGCGAAGTTTCGCCACAACAACTTCACAACAAATTGGCGACGAAGATCCACAGCAATATTGCTGAAAGTTCTTGGGACATGTAATGAAGAAGGAAGACTTGGAGAATCTGACCCTCACAGGTCAGATAGATGGAAAGAGACAGAGGAAAGCAACGCGTATCATACTTGATGGGCTTGAGCAAATGAATGACAGTGGAGTTTGGGTGGGGTAACAGAAGAAAGCGTGTTAGGAGCTACTAGGGAAGGCAAGCATCGCCAACGCCCTGAAGGGACACGGCACATAGAAGAAGAAGAATATGGCTTGTTTTGTTTTTGTCTTTTTTTTTTTTTTTTTTACAAAAATATATTGCTGATATGTTGCTTTTTGTATGTACTACGGGAAATTGCTGGTATTTTTACTATAAAAATGCATTTTGATACTTTCGTAGTGTATTGACTCCAATTTGGGGATGAACTATTTGCCCATAGCTGGGATCTTAACACATACTACCACCTCGGGAATAACAGCAAGTAAGATGTGATTCCACACTCCCAAAACCTCCCAATCAGAGGCCTTGCTGTTGGATATAGTTTATCATCATACCGAGGACGGAAGTTATCTCTAAATAATAATTAGTTATGTATAACACTATTTACATTACTCGGACTATTGTCCTCATCTTTGTTGCCATTTGTACGGCGTTTCGGTCGTTGTACGCTCCGGCTTTCTTCAGCTGCTAGGAATTTCGAACCGAACCCTTTATTACAATCACTACAGTATATCATTCTCATTACTTGCATAAAGCCCCTTTTGGTAGTCAGGAGTTATCTCTCTCTAACCCTCTAAGTTTTTTGTTCACCACTGCTGTAGCCTGGTATTGAACTCACAACTCTTTGGGTCAAGTCACAGGAACTAACCAACGTCTATATAAACTGGGCCATGTGTTCTTAAGAACGTTCGTTTCGAAATCTCTAGCATCTCGAGAAGGCCGGAGCATACAACGACCGAAACGTCGTACAAATGGCAACAAAGATGAGAACAGTAGTCTGAAAAATGTAAATAGTGTAAATATTACCGCATCTCAGAAATATAGAAAAAGTTATGTGTAAATTAAATCGTTTAGAAGTGCCTAAACTGACATTTATAGACAATCGTTTCCTCAGATCACTCATTTTTGTGAATGACTCCGTGAGTTTTGAAGAGAATTGTCCTTCATCGGATCTTAAAGACTTATTGCACCTACCGACCTGTGCATTCAAAAACACGAAATAACGTGTGCTGTCTAGCATGGTTTAAAGCATTCCAGATCCGACGGTGGTGTCTCTTACACTGTGATACGCAGGTTTGAACCCTGCCGAAAAGCCGTTTTTGTTTATTAAGGTTTATCGAATATGCAGGCTGGTAGATGCTATACACATTGTTAATAGTCGGATTAAAAATATATTAATTAATAACATTAATTCGTTATAAATTGCTTTGTTTATGTTTGTGGTTAAGATATGGGATTCCGAGAAAATTTTAACGGTAGAGGGAATGCGTTTCTTAAATGTGAAAATAAATCTTTCTTGGCTGTGATGCTGTCTGTGTCTAAGCGACCTAAAGCACAACAGATCAGACAGTGATTTCGCCCACATAGAAGAACGGAGGTTCGAAACGGGGCGTCTATTTCAAATAAGATTTTCTAATAAAATAGCACTTGATGTAATAAAAAATCTATAATTAGAAACAAATATAAATGTGTGTGTGTAAGTGTAAGAAAACTTATCTTAGCCAACTCGTTTAGTCCTCTGAGAGACTTTATCAAGTCAAATGCAAGATGTTTATTTTTCACCAAGTATTTGTATACAATAGCAAACATGTTATCTTTTTCTAAATTCAAGAATGCTCATAAGACGTTTGAGCTAACCTGATGAATATTTTATGAGTGTTCTTAAATTTGAAAAAATCTAAAAACCAATAACATTTATACTCTTATACAAAAATTAGCATGGATCAGGCTAGTTTCCCTGAAAGTAAAACACTGCGTCTCCTCGGCTTAACTCTCACAACAGACCTCAAGTGGAATGACTATATAGAATCCATAGTTCAATCCGCTGCTAAGAAAGTCGGTTCTCTGTGTAGGGATAGGAAATTTTTTTCCGCCTGAAACAATCCTACACATATATAAATTTACCATCCACCCGTGCATTGAATACTGCTGCTATATCTGGTCGGGTGCTCCTGCTATCCACCTAGGTGTCCTTGACAAAATCCAACGAAGAATCTGTAATTTAATAGATCCCGACTCGGCAGCTTAGATACAATCACTTTCTCACTGGCGCAATGTGGCTTCCTTGTGACTCTTCTACAAATAATTTCACGGCTTCTGCTCCGATGAACTTAGCTCACTCCTATATATGAATTTACTCGAGCCACAAGATTAGCAACTAGGTCCCACCCTTTTACTGTGAAGCAAAAAAATTGTAAACGCAAATTCTACATCAATAGCTTCTTTTCTCGCACTTCCCACCTGTGGAATTCCCTTCCATTTACTTGCTTTCCTGACAGCTACAATCTCCAAGAATTTAAATGTAAAGTCAATAGTCATCTCCTATTTCACTAACCTGCATCCTCTCTCATGCACCCTTCTCCGTTCACTCTACTCTTATCAGTATCAGTTTTCCTTTAAATACTTGGGAAGCGTTATAAAAGAAGACGGAGATATATATATATATATATATATATATCACACGCTAAAAGTCTGCCTCCTTCTACCTACTTCATTTCTCAGAGGTAGAATCACCGTCTGACGACAATTCGGTCGGGTTTCAATTCTGGGTAAAAAGCATTCGGATGTCTAACCGTATTGATGAGCTGTGATACAGCGAAACAGATCTGTCTGCAGATGACTACGCTCTCACACTCTGATTGAGCACTCTGGAAGAATGATGAACTTTGAAAAAACAGTAACTACTCTAGCAGCTACGCATTGTTCATTCAGTAATGAATTAGAACACTCTCACTACTGGCGTATGGTATATCATGGTATCATAGCTCAGAGGCAGAATCGCCAAACTGATGAGACATTGAAGTTTCAATGTCGAAACAAATGTACCTTTGTAGCGGATATATATAGAATAATTATGTACCTGTTCTAAAATATAATTTATAATAAATATTCACAGGTCACAGGTCTATATATTATATATCGAGCACTGTTTTAAATTAATGTTTTGGACGTTGTAAGAATTCTTTCTTCGTTCGGTATTCACTCGGAGATATATATATATATATATATATATATATATATATATATATATATATATATATCCGTAATTATTTTCTAAAGTCAGTTATAAAATGTATGTTTAATATCAACTAGTATAAAAAGCCAAACACTTTTATGGACTGTTATATTCATGTAGGGTGAAGTCTGCCACTTTCTTTCAAAAAAGAGCTGAAGGTATTAAAGAATTAATAAGAAAATCTCCTGGAAAAGATGCAGGAGGTAAAAACTACTATTTTGACTCTGTTTGACAAGAGGAAAACAACGGAGGGCGCTTATGTGCACTTTTTTAGACGTCAAGCCGGATGATATTACTTGTTTTAGGATGCCCTTGGCTTTGGATAGGAAATGAAAAATGTTCTTATTTGTTCCTCTTTTTCTGAAATTTTAATATCATATTTTCTCTTTTCTTTTTCTTTTTTTTATTACATTGTTTCTACCTCTGTAGATTATCATTCTACTATTCTTTTCTTATTTCTCTGTCATCTTTCTTTTCTTTCTTTTCGCTTCATTTTTCTCTTTTTATTTCTTATTTCATTATTCTTTCATTCGCTATTGATAATTAAATCCATTTTTCTTTCATTCTATTAATTCTTACTAAACTTGTTCCTTCTTTTTTAATTGTTTTTTCATTTCTTTTTTCGTTTCACCATTATTAATTTCGACATATCTTTTATTATCCTCTTTCTTTATTTTACCCTTTCTATTCTATTTTGTTTGTCTTTCCTATTCTATTTCTATATCATTTTATTTCTACTTCATTCATTTCTTCCTTTGCTATTCTATTTCGTTTTTATTCTATTCTGATTTTTCCTTTTTTTTTTTTTTTTTTTTTTTTTTGCTATTCTTTTTTGTCCTATTCTTGTTTTTTTTTCTATTCTATTCCATTTCTATACTGTTTCTATTCGTGTTTTCCTTCCCAATTCTATTCAACTTTTGTTCTATTATCATTTTTTCTTTTATTCTATTATTTATTTTCTTTTTTTTCTATTAATGTTTTTCTTTCATATTAAATTCTATTTTTTCCATACTTGTTTTTGCCTTTCATTTACGATTCGATTTCTATTTTATTTCTATTCTATTCTACTGCTATTCTATTACTATTCTTGTTATTTTTCTTTTCTGTTTTATATCAATTATTTCCTTTGCTAATCTATTCTATTTATATTCTATTCTAGCTTTGTTTTTCTATTCTATTTCCAGTTTATTCTTGTTTTTGTTTTTCTATTCTATTTCTATTCAATTCTTTCTTTGTTTTTTGTTTTTTTATTCTATTACTATTCTTGCTATTCTTAAGTTAATCTATTCTACTTCTATTCTTATTTTTCTTTCCTATTCTATTATATACTATTTCTCTTCTATTCTTGTTTTTTAATATATTTCTATTCTATTCTTGTTTTTTATCTTTTATTATATTCTATTTCTATTCTATTCTCTTTGTTTTTTTTCTATTCTATCTTTATTCCATCCTGTTTTTCCTTTTATATTCTATATTAATTTCTATTCTATCCTTGTTTTTTCTATGCCATTCTATTCTATTTCTATTCTTGTTTTTTCTTTTCATTAACCAAAGAACGTAGCGTAAAGCCGAAAGTAGTTAAAGTAGTTACTGTTTTTATGAAATCAGTGAATGTTGGACAATATCGACAAAGATGAAAGGAAAACTTGAAGTAACTGAAATGTGGTTCTGCAGAAGGATGCTGCGGATATCGTGGTCCGAGCATGTGAGCAATGACGAGGTGTTGGAAAGAATGGAAATGAAAAGGAAATTAATATTGAGCATCAGAAAGAGACAACTGAAATTGATGTGTCATGCAATGAGGAAGGAGGGCTTGGAGAATCTGCTAACAGGCCAGATAGAGGGGAAAATGAGAAAGAGGAAAGCCGCGGATAGCATACTTGAAGGGCCTGAGCAGGTGGATGACAGAACGGAGGCTGCAAGATGTTACAGGTGAAATCGTGCTAAGAGCCACCAGGAATAGGAAGACGTGGAAGGATAGGGAAAGCATATATATATATATATATAGTCATCAGATCTGTTTCGCTGTATCACAGCTCATGAGTACGTTTAGACATCCGATTGCTTTACCCAGGACTGAAACCAGACCGAATAGGCGTCAGTCGGCTATTCTACCTCTGAGCTATGGGCGAACTTTTAGCATGTTATATATCATGTATACACACGCCAATAGCTGAGAGTGCTCTAATTCATTACTGAATGAACGATGCGTAGATGCTAGAGTGTGTGTATATATATATATATATATATATATATATATATCCGTAAATCTATTATTACTTTTTATACTTTCAACCTTCCAACTCAACTTTTTTCTAATCTTTCTAATCTTCAAGTTAATTTTTCCTTATTACTTTTCTTGCCTTTTCAGTCTTCAAACACATTTTCTTCGTCTATTCTTTGTCATATTTTCAGCCTTCGAAATATTTTTCCTTCTCCTTTCTTGCTTCTGCTTCTTTGTTTTTCCTTTTTTTTGCATCAAAGTTTTTTCCTGCATTTTCTGTGGAAGCGAATGTCATGCCGATAATCATGGAGCACCATAAATTTCTAGGCTCAATAGGAAATATGAAGAATCGAGATAGATTTTATGCGCTTCAATACGTCAGTCAGTCACTTAAGTACTATACGTGATACACGCTTGGACGATCATGTCTCGAAAGAGACATGCCTGACTGGCAGAATATTTCCCTGTAGTAGGTTGCCATTACTTTCTGTGATAGACTGGTTACCAACAAAGGCTATAGAACTCGATCGGTCCTATTATTTGACCTATAACTGGAGAAAAGAAACGGATTAATACGTTTACCAAGGGTGTTTGTGTCTAAGACAATGCAATTAATTTAACTTGGATTCGAACTCGGTTCTCCAATTTCTCGTTCCGAGCCGATGTTCACTATACCACAACGTACATTTACAATAAGAAAGATACGGTTAAACTTGGTGGAACACATAATGAGTAAACGAGTGACTCTTGGACCATGTGTTTTGTAAACAACAGTAAAAACGATAAATGGCTTGTAGGGATAAGAAATTAAGAACTAAAAACATTTTAGGAAAAAACCAAAGTAAAATTGCACACCCACAAAAGAGGATTCAAAAGGCTAAAAGCTTCTTTTTTTTCACAAGTCAGTGCGAAAAGCCAAATTCTGAATCCTGATTGGATTACAAACAGAAAATTCATAATGACGTTATTTCACATTTAAAAGCGAAAATGCTCGCTGGAGTCGGTCACATGACCAGATTTAATTACTTAAGAACTTTCTGTGACCGGTCAACAGAGTCAGTTGGAAGCCGCGAGACGAAACAACTAAAATGTAACTTCAACTTCAAATCGACCTGGAGATAAGGTCAGGTCGCTTCTTGTTCTCTTTCTCCTTATCTCTTTCAACAATTACTACTACGAATATTTTCTACAACTCTTGACACCCATGACTTTTTCATTGAACACGAACTTAACTTCTTAATAATGTTTCTAATTGCACATTAACTTCTACAACTTATGTTATTATTTCCTTTTAATAAATTTCTATTTTAAAATGCAAAATGTATATTTTATTCTTACACTATTCAACAAAATTCCACATATTGCAACTTACCGACAACCAACCCTTTGATAACAAGGAAAACCCTCTAATAATCCTGATGATGATAATTCTGGATAAAACTTTTAAGCTGTATGGAGTTCGGTTATGTATGACACAAGGCCGCGACAAGAAGCATTAACCACCTCCCTACGGTTTCAGGCTTACTAAAGATATGTCTCTCAACTAGCGCCCGTCAATTATATATTAGTAGATGCAAAAAAAGTTCTCAAATCTGCCGACTTCCTAAAATCTACCATCAAATTTTTCATGTTACCGATACGACAGAGAAATATCATAGCATCATTCACATGCAAAAAAGGCTAAAAATAACGGAAGCATTATTAATAGAAAAGAAACGACAAACAATATCAACTACGAAAAACGTGCTTACTGTGTTCAGAATATAAAAAGCCTAAAATATATACACTATTCTACAAGCATACATAACACTCCATACATTCTGTTACACGTAAAAAAAAAATATCCATCTTCTATAATGGCTAAAATTATAGCCGAAAGCGCTTAGATAAACAAAACATTCTGGCAATTTTTATATGATTTATGTCCTCAAAATAAAAAATAAAAAGATCAAATGAAAAATTACATTAAAAAACTTAACGATAATACCTTGTCTGTCATTTTTAATGGAACCTGCATAAAATAGAGATTGCTGTCCAAATATATATATATCTATATTACATTATCTTGAACAGACTGTTTTTCCCCTGTCTTGACTTCCAAATCATCTTCTAAAAAGAATTTCGAAATAATCATTTCTGAATCCACGCTGCCAAACGCCAGACTAACTTTATTATCCTCGACAAACAATTGCACCATTATCATTCTGTGACTGTCAAGTTTCTTTAACATTAACGCATGCGCATTGATCACAAGCGCCCATCCATCAGGCGCCATTTTGCCCTTTTTTCATCTCATCTCCAATCGTTATTTTTTCCGTACATACATATAATATTATTTCTACATGTATAAATACATATATATGTATGTACGTATGCATGTATACATGTATACCAATGTATTTACACTTTTCTGGTCAATATATATATATATATAGAGAGAGAGAGAGATCACAATAGTCTTCAGAAATAGCAACAATATACTATAATAATCCTACCAAGCTTTCACTTAGCATCAGAATACTTTAAAGTTGACTGTTGTTATTAATAGATCACAATAGTCTTCAGAAATAGCAACAATACACTATAATAATCCTGCCAAGCTTTCACTTAAGTGAAAATCAGATGATATATTATGAATACTCTTTTAATACAGAAAGCTAGACGTTCAAACTCACACGATATATTGTTCCTATGCTGAAAAGTTTCTTAGCATTTGTTCATTAATGCCAATTTTACGCTGAAATCATTAACTTGCATAATAAAATCTGACACCTTGTTGTCGATATTTTACAAGAATGCTTTACTGTAACAACAGTAGTGAGTCAGTTGAAAGTCGATTATATAAGTTGTGCGAGATTCATTAACGAGAAAACAGTTATATTTCTTTTTATGATTAAAGTCACAACTTATAAATATCAATTATTCATTGATCAGAAAACAGAATCACTTCTATTTTTAAGATTAAGTCACTTCTTATACATATCAATTATTCATTGACCAGAAAACATTTCTTTTTGAGATTAAGTTACCTCTGATACATATTAATTATTCATTGATCAGAAGACATATCTCTTCTTAATATTAAGTCACTTCCTTACATATCAATTGTTCATTGATCAGAAAACATTTCTTTTTAAGATTAAGTTACCTCGTATACATATTAATTATTCATTGATCAGAAAATTGACTTAATTTTTTAAGTGACTTAATATTTTTAAGATTAAGTCACTTCTTATACATATCAATTATTCATTGATCAAAAAACATATTTCTTTTTAAGATAAATTATAGCTTAGACATGTTAATTATTCATTGATCAGAAAACATATCTCTTTTAAAGATTAAAAAACTTCACATACATATCAATTATTCCTTGACCAGAAAACATATTTCTTTTTAAGATTAAGTCAATTCTTATACATATCAATTATTTATTGATCAGAAAACATTTCTTTATGAGATTAAGTCAATTCCTATACATGTTAATTATTCATTGATCAGAAAACATATTTCTTTTTAAGATTAAATCACTTCCTATACATAATTATTTATTGATCAGAAAATTATCTCTTTTAAAGATTAAGTCACTTTTTATACATATCAATTATTCATTGACTAGAAAACATTTCTTTTTAAGATTAACTTACCTCGTATAAATATTAATTATTCATTGATCAGAAAACATTTTTTAAGATGAAATCACTTCTTTTACAGATCAATTCATTTCAGGACATGCACTAACATATTACTTCACAACTTATGTCTTTTTGTTTTTCTAGCTCTGCACCCGTTTATCATCAGTTTTAGTTTTGTTTCATCAGAAATTCACTTAAACTTATTAAATAGATTGCTCGGTACTTCCCACTATTAATCATGCCTTTTGTTTAATAACAATTATATTGTGAAATTATTGATTTGCATAATTAATTTTAATAATCAATGCAAATGATTTTAATTACAATCATATGTACCAACACCTGCATTAAATACTGTTGCTATATCTGGTCGGGTGCTCCTGCTGTTGATTTTAGGACTCTCAACAAAATCAAAAAGAGAATCTGCAATGTAATTGGTCACAATCTGGCTGCTCGCTTTCGGCGTCTTTTTCATTGTCGGAATGTGGCGGCCTTCTGTCTTTTTTACAGGTATTTTCACGGCTTCTGCTTTGATGAGCTTTTTTTCTGGTACTCCGCCCTCATCAATTTCCCCGTGCAAACTAGACTGGCAACTAGGTCACACTTTTACTGTCAAAATAGGCAAATGTAACTGCTAATTCTACTCCATCAGTTTTTTTCCTCGCACTTTCCGCCTTTGGAAATCCCTTCCTCGTGCTTGCTTCTTAGATAGCTCCAATGTCCAAAAGTTTCAATGCATTTTTCAATTGCCATCTATCACCGTGACTCCCACCTCTCTCTTACCTATTCTATAATATCACCTTTTCTGTCATCCGTCTCCTCTCATTGCAACCCCCTGCGCACCAGTAGTAGTATTGCCTTACTTGGGGTGAAACGATTATAAAAAAAAATGATACAGCCAAAGAAGTGATTTTTAGTTAAAGAATTGACTTAATGTTAAAAAGAAATATAAATATTTTCTGACCAATCAATCTGGCACAACTTATATAAACGATTTTCAAATGACTTATTACTCTTGGTCGAAGAAGAAATTGAATCTTACAAAAATGTTAAAATTCAGAAATGAATTAAACATATATAAAATGACCAATTTTTTTTTTAAGAAAATTTTCTTGGAAGATAAACTCTATTCATTATTTTGTATTTGTTGTTGCTATATTTCAGCCAATCCATTCTACAGACTTCTTCAGGTAGACCATAATAAAAAAAGACAGCTGAATTTTTTTTATGATTTATCAACCCTTTGTTGGTTTATTTAAAGCCGAAACATTTTGAATTATAAGAATAATACATTTTTTCGAATGAACATTGCATTAACAATTTTTTTAGAGCAATGATTTTTTTTCTAATACAAGTTCTACTATTTGACCCATAGCTGGAAGAACGAGACAATAAGGAAAGAGAAAGGTCTCAAAGAAATGAAGTGGTGAATGAAAAGCAACACAACAGCAAACAACGAGAAGAAACACATTGACATTTCAGTATAAAGTTAAGTGTTATTACTTTTCAACTTCTTTTTCTCGTCTTCTTTCTTGTCAGTATCTTTCTTGTAGTTCCCTTTTTTCACGCTCTTTCTTGTTGGCTGCTTTCTTTTCTGCAAAGACATATTTAGAAATTTGTGGTGTAACTAAAACCAATCTCCACATGAATAGAGATAATTTATTTTTTTTTAATCCAGTCAAATATTATTTTCAGGTAAAATACTCAAATCAACTGAATGGGCAAAAACTTTTTTTGTTCACCTCTGGTTTTTCAGATGTTTTTTCACCATGTTTGCTTTCTGAATTTTGTTAGTTTGTGTTCCTGGTTTCTAGAAAGACAAAAATACAAATGTTATTATTAATACTTAAACAACTCAAACAGATCACTACATTTTCTCAATTGCATTTTTGTGGGATGGAAAAGCCAAACTTTCTTTTTGTTTAAACATGAACAATGAGAGAATTTCTACAAGATTCTATATAAGCATGACTTCATTAAATTCTGCTTATAAAGAGGCTCATTTTTTTCAATCAATTTTGCAGCAAAAATCTTTCATGCCAGCAGAATTTTCAAAAGTATTCCGTTTAAATGATACAGTTAATGGTCTGGACCATATATTCTCAGCACAATATAGAAACACTTGTAGGTATAAAACATAATTGAAGATATTCTGAGATAACACCGCATTGTGAATTGGTTAAAAAGTTATAAAATCTGAAATGAAAATAGATCTTCATGCCACACATATATTTAAAAAGAGGAAGAGAAAGGAAATTTATTATCAGTGAAAAAGAAATTATAAAGAGGAAAGAAAAGAAAAGTTTTTATAGCAACTAAAGAAAAAGAGAATTTTTTTTTTACCCTTTCAACTGATATCATTCTGCCATGGAGTTCAGTTTGAAGGCTTTTTCTGAAGAAGACATAATAAGAAGGCCATAACATCATGCTCTGGACTCCAAGCATTTGTCACTACTTTGGTACCAAAAACCTGGGGATAAAGAAAGGTTATAGTAATGAAGATATATCATTTGAAAAAGCTTCAGATATTTTAAATTATTATTTTTTAATTTATACTTTTTCTAACCTAGAATTTCTCAAAGATTATAATATTGTTGAAAATCCAGCCTCAAAGTTTGAAATTTAAAAAGACCCTCCATATTGCATAGTTTACTTCTGTCATAAGCTGAATGAGTAAATTACAGCATTAATCAAGCATTTCTTATTCAGAAAATGATTTGACCATCACTTTAAAAACTCAGTGATATATATATATATATATATATATATATATATATATATATACAGAAAATCTAAGCAGGAGCCAACAAACCTACCTAGGTTTCACTCTAAGGCTCGTCAGGGTAAAATGGCTCCAATTTACCCTGACGAACCTTAGAGTGAAACCTAGGTAGGTTTCGTGGCTCCTGCTTAGATTTTCTCTCTGTGTTGCTCTACCTTCGTATTGAGCGCTGTAGTGTTAGTGTTTTCGTCTTGATGTTTTTTCTTTCTTACGGGTACTTGACATTTTGTTCATGTACTTCGTTTGTTTCTTTTTCACTTCCCCCTCTTTTCCCTCCGAGTTCGTCCTCGGTGGGTTGTTCAAGACGATTTAAATTATAGCTTAATTAGTACTAGTTTTGGCAAAATTAGTTCTGTTATTATTTGTATTGTAATTACTATAGTTAATATTATGTGTATATATATATATATATATATGTGTGTGTGTGTGAATTCAGATAATATTTAGGGGGAATAGCTATTTCAACATTCGAGACATACATTGTCAACAACATTTAATCAGAGAATATAGAAAATTTCTTATGCCAGAAGCAGAAGCTAGTAGAGGAAGGAGTGGAGAATGTTGGTTACTATAGGATTAAGCCAAAGGGAATCGTAGTAGTAAATTCCCTTTTGGTAGTAGGAGGCATGTGACTTGACCAGTGGTAGGAAGGTAGGAGGGAAAAGGTTAGTGATTCACTAAACTTGTTAATCTAATTTATGTAAAAAGCAATTTCTACAATGAATAAATGGAAGGAGATAATTATTGAAATTCAAGTTCATTACGGTGACGACACATACTAATGATTTCTTTACGTTTATTGAAAAGTACATTCTGAGATTGAAATTTCGAGATCTTAATTTTTCTGTGAAACATAGATTACATACTATCACTTAAACTATTAGGAGTACGTGCCGTGCCTTTCAGCTTCCACTCGATTTGTGAATTTAGGTCATTCTCTTTCAATTCTCAGTATTTTCGGGAGAGAGATGTTTGATACCTTAATTTAGGGTTAGTAAAAGAGTGCCTGCGTGTATAAAATCTTTGTTTCCAAATTCTCGCCGAAATTCTGATATAAACATTATATTTTCCCTTGTTTTCCTTAAGGAAGATGGTAGCTTGATATATCACATAGTTTTCTCCGGATCTACAATAACAGGAGTGTATAATTATATTTTCTATTTTGGATTCACTGAACTTCTTCAAAATTTGGTTATTGTGGAAGCTAATGATGTTGTACATATTATTAGTACAAGAATAACTAACCTTAATCGTTTTCCTATTGAATATTTTACTCAGGGGGTGGAGTTATCATTATGAAAATGCTTGCTTATTAATTTAAGAAAGATCTTTCTAATGTTAACAGTTGATAGTCTACAGAATTGGGGGGTTCGAACCATATAATTTTCCTTTTCCTATGTTTAACTTTAGCCTTTTGTGATTCAAACCTGCTAGTGGGTGCTAAATAAGTTAATTTATCTTTTTATCTGCTACTCTGGAGGGCCTTTTCATATAGTTTTTTGTTATTCCTAAAAAGTCTAAGGTTAGAAGATAATCGGCTAATTCTAGTATTAACCATCCTCGGTATTTACTTTATAATGGCGTTAGGGTGGTTGGAATTAATTTTGATGTAGCTGGGGGGTTCATTGTCTTTACGGTACGGTTAAAAGGAATTATAGAGGTTGAGGGTAATGTCTAGGTAATCCACAATCTTTAAGTTGGAAGCAATTTCTATTTTAAAGCCTAGCATACAGAAGGTTCTAATAATTTTCTTCTGGATTTTCATAGTCAAGAGGTCATTACTATTCGGAATGAACATAAGTCAATCATCTCTGTATAGCCCTACCTGCTTAGGATCCATAACTTTACCAAGGGTGTCTAGGATATAGATGCCTGTTAAATCGGCCACTTGGGCTTAATAATGTGTCCCCATATATTGCAAACATTGTATCTGCTTATTTTTAATAATGTCCGTACATACTCACTGATAATCTAATTGAAAGATGTAAGCAATCAGCTGTAACTTTGACAGATGATGTTATTACTCATTTTTCGGTATTTTCAAGTCATTTTAATTTCCTTCTGAGATCATCTTCAGGGATATGTGAGTTGTGGTAACAAAAAAATAACCGCAAAACTGTGTTGCTAAATATTACTGTAAATTTTCTTCTTGCTTCATATATTACGGTTGACAATTTGCTTAGCGTTCATTAGAACGTAAAAATTATCCAAAATGGAATTTGGCTAAGTCCTGCCAGGATTCATCATTTGTGGCCACAATCTCAACAGTATAAGACACGAAGATGATACAGTATTAATAGCAGACACAGAAAGGAATACACAGGACCTCCTAGGTTTTGGAAAGGATGGAAACAAAAAGCAGTCATATATTATTGTAACCTCGTTACCAAGTTGATCCTTTTGGGGTTAGAAATAAAGACACAAAGATGATACAGTATTAATAGCAGACACAGAAAAGCAAATATACCGGATCTCCTACAAGAATGTAGCAAAAGAAAGCGAGAAGAACGAACTGAACATAAAGATCAGCAAAAACGAGAAACCTCAAATGCCAACTGTAGGTCGATGATATCAAAATCAAGCAGATACAGAAATTTAAATATCTGAGAAGTGTTCTAACAGAAGACGGAAAATACGACACTGAGATCCAAAGATGCATTAGCATGGCCAAGAACGCATTTCAAAAGCTAAGAAGAGTAATAGGAGGCAGGAAAATTTCGTTAGAAACAAAGAAAATAGTACTGAACTGTTTTGTGATATATGTCCTCTAGTATGTTAGGTATCTCTACAAAGATGAAGGAGTGACCCGAAACAACAGAAATGTGGTTCTACAGAAGGATGTTGAGGGTACCATGAACCGAACATGAGCGAAAATGTGATCAACGACAAGATTTTAGAGAGGATGGAAAAAGAGGGTCTTATACTCTTGTGACCTCGTTAACAAGTTTTTCTGATCCTTTCGGGGTCAGAAATAAAGACCCAAAAACGGAATAGTGTTAAACAAATATATTATAAAGACAGTAGTACAAACATACACCAATGATCGATTATTAGCGTGACTGTTAGTCCGACAGTTACTGTTGGAATAAATTCCGCTCTCACTCTCTGTGTATATCTCTTACTGATACTTTTACACTTACTCTGCTCTGCAAAACATAGCTGCTACTCATATATAGTTTGAACGAATTCATGTGTAATATGCGTAAGTCTCCATAACATATGCTTAAAATCAAAGGAACATTTAAAGTTTCTGGGACACGTAATGAAGAATGAGGGCTTAGAGAATCAAATACTCACGGGACGGAAGAGGGAAAGAGACAGAGAAAAGCAACGCGTGACATACTTGATGGGCTTGAACAAGTAGATGGCGAAGCAGGGTTTAGGAGAGGTACCAAGAGAAAAAGTATTAAGAGCGACAAGGGATAGGGATAAGTGGCCATCCATTGTCGCCTACGTCCTGAAAGGACACGGCACATAAAAAAAGAAGATTGTGAACATTGATTTGCATAATAAAATTTTAATAATCAAAACAAATGATTTTAAGAGAAATTGAATTGTGAAAACATTGATTTGCATATTCAAACTTTGATAATCAAAGCAAATGATTTAAACAGAAATTGTATTGTGAAAACATTGATTTGCATATTGAAATTTTAATAATCAAAACAAATGATTAATATTTTCATAAGGTTAGATATTATAAGCAGAAACGTATTGGATATATAGCCTATCTAAATATATTCTCAAAATGTTATCAATGTCAGTTCTTTAACACTAATTTTATGGTAATAAAAATTGACTTGCATAATAAACTCTGATATAGTGTATTTCAAAGGCTTGTAGAAAAGTAAAATCTAAACAGATGTAAATATTTGTTACATGTAATTTCGTCAAGGGAAGTGTGTGTGTGTGTGTGTGCACGCACGCGCGCAAGTGCTAATATTGTCACAAATTTGCTACATATTTATGGAGAAAAACTACTTAAAACTGGAGATAGAGCGTTTATAGATATACATACAGGTTAGATATAGAAATCAACACTGTATGGTAATTGTCAGTTTCTCGTTTCAGTGCAATGTGCAGCAAATCCCATTGCAGTCACCATGCAGTGTTGATGTCTATGTCCTCATTGTCTTTAAACACACGTATATACAGTACTGTGCAAAAGTATTACAAGAACTATTTCATCTTTTATGAGGCATCAAAATAAAGTTTAAAATCACCCCTGTCCTAACATTTTTGCACACTACCGGTAGTGTGCAAAAGTATTAGGACAGGGGTGATTTTCCTAAAAACCTCACTTAAATTCAAATACAGAGTGAAAAGTCACACCTTTGTAAGAATTATTTAACTAAAAAGGAAGAGGAAGGAAGGCTTCGGAATTTGAATCGGCCCCACACAAAGCCCTGATCTCAATCCTATTGAACATTTATGGGATATTTTGGATAAAAGAATTGATAAATCTAATGTTACTTCGCAAGGCACACTTTGGGAACAAATACAAGCTGCTTGGCAGGAGATAACAATAGATACATTGAAGAAGCTTGTGATGTCAATGCCTGACAGAATGAAGGCTATGATCAAAGCAAAAGGCTATTATACTAAATATTAAATTTATTTTGTAACAAGTATTTTATCCTTGTTAAAGCATTTGTTGAGTAAATCAAATAAAATTACTTTAACTAAATTGTTTATTTTATGTCAGTATGCCTCATCTAAGTTAAAATAGTCCTTGTCTTAATACTTTTGCAGTACTGTACATATACAGGGTGTATCACAAATACGTTTACAAACTTTATGGGCGGGTTCCTCACGACCAAACAAGGACAAAAGTTTGCATAAACATATGTTCGCAAATCTTTCGTTTTTAATTTATGAAGTTTAAACGAGATGTTTACCTAAATTACATTTGCCATTCGCGTACATTTGTGGCCAGTTTAGCAATGACAGGATATTCATATCGTAAGCAGACAGATTTGATTTCTACATACAGTCGCGCAATTTGTAATCTTCTCGAGGCTGCGCGGCTCTATCAGATGGCGTTTCCAGGCCGAAGGCAACCCGAGTCATCCAACCTTTGCTGCTGTTTATCGTCGCGTTACAGAGACTGGATCCCTGCCACCACAAACTGTAGGAAGACCCAGATCTCCTCGTACGCCTGATCACGAAGAACACATTCTACAGGCTAACAAAGACGATCCAGGTATCAGCACACGTCAAGTAGCCATAGCATTTCGACAGTACTTCCAGAGCAGCTCTTTATCTGTATCATTTGCAACGTGTACAGTGTTTTTCTCTTCCCACCATTTATATTGGTCTATGCAGGAGACATTATTAATGCAAATACGCTTCCTCAAGGTGTTATGATGGCTTGGGAAACCATTCGACATCGTGTAGGAGTATTTGAAATTGCTGTAATTTTTTTCTGCTTCAAATGTAACGGTTGACAAATTGTTAACGGTCATTAGAACGTAAAAATTATCCAAAATAGAACTTTTTTATACGTCGTAATGCCATTTTGGATAATTTTCACGTTCTAATAAACGCTAGCAATTCGTCAACCGTTATATTTGAAGTAGATAAAAAAATTTACAGTAATTCTTAGCAACACAGTTTTGCGGTTACTTTTTATTACCGTAACTCACACCCCTGAAGATGATCTCGGAAAGAGACTGAAAGTAATTGAGTACATTGAGAAATGAATGATAATAGCATCTGTCAACGTCACAGTTCATTTTTAACATCTTTCATCTGTAATACGCGAAAGATTATCCACGAGTATGAACGGATATCATTAAAAATAAGCAAACACAATGTTTGCAATTTATTTACTCTGACATTATATATATATCACAACAATGAGCTAATATCGCCTGATCGCAATACATAGAAATTTCCGTGTACCAATTTCAGTCAGTCAGTCAGTTAAGTGCCTTACGCGAAACACGCTTAGGCGACCATGTCTCGAAAGAGACATGACTGACTGGGCAGAAGATCAACCCGCAGTAGGTTGCCATTGCTTTCTGCGGTAGACTGGTTGCCGACCAAGGCTATAGAACCCAATCTGTCCTGTTATTTAACCCATAACTGGAAGGAAGAGACGGATTAATACCTTTCCCAAAGGTATTTGCGCGTAAGTGAATGCAATGAATTCAACTAGAATTTGAACTTGGCTTCCCGATCTCTCGTTCCGAGCCGATATCCACTGCACCACAAAGCACACCCTTTAAAGTATATTAATTTTAAATAAAAACTAATTTAATTATATATATATATATATATATGTGTGTGTGTTCACTGGCGTCTGTATACACTGTTTACATACAAGACGTTAAAATTTCCCTTCTCTGATCCCATGCGCCGATAGCTTAGGGAATAGAGACTCCGACTGACACCAAATCGGTCGAGTTTCGCTCCTGGCCAGAAGTAAGTGGATATGTCTAGCCACACTGATGAGCTGTGATACAGCGAAACGGGCTTGTATGTGGATGACTAATATATATATATATATATATATATATATATATATATGACAGTTCCTATGTTGGTTTAATGAACATCCAAATGAATGTAATAATACGTACACGCCTACGGCTATATATTAGCGAATGAAAGAAATCTAGGAAAGAAAAAGTATTAGTTTAATTTGTTATTCTTTTTTTTTTTTTTGTTGTTGTTGTTGTTCTTAATCTGAACCCACTGCCAAGACACACTTTCTATTTTTGATTGAATAACGCTAACTAAAATTATCGTCTGTTACTATCGGTAAATCTTGTTTGCTTAGTCCTATGTAGCCATTCTGCTGTGTTTATTAGAGTAACAAATAATAGAATGATGATGGAATAAACAAAAAGTGGATAGCGAAATAAATGTGACTTCAGCGAAAAATCATAAACAGGGTGCATATCCTGGGGATAAATCTTACACACACACATACATACATACACACACATACATACACACACATACATACATACACACACACACACACACACACATATATATATATATATATATATGAGTCCTTAGGAGTGAAAACATCGTAATAGTGTCTTCACGAAACTTCGTCAGCATGCCTCTGCTGAGTTAAGGTAGAGTTTCGATCCCGGCTGAAAGTAAGTGGATGTCTAGCGACACTGATGAGCTGTTATACATCGAAACAGGCTTGTATGTGGATGACTAATAATATACATATATGGGAGTTTTGTTAACCTTTCACTCAACCATAACAACCAAGTTGTAGTCTGTAGAGCTAAGTGGCCAGATGTAAATGGTAATGGGGGTCACAGAAATAGTCTGACAGCCGTGACTGGTTTCTCCTGCTTGTGTTCAACGTAATGTAGCTATACATAGGGACTTCCAGCAGCCAGAACAGCACTACCTTCCCAAGGCACTTGACGTAGACCTCCGTGTTAAGACAATATGTACTTTGCCAGGGATGACAATGTAGACGTCACTTCTACTCTTGGAAAGGGCCTCCAATCTGTGATGGATTGAGGTAAGAAATGGCTCTTAAGTTTTAATGCTTCCAAAACAAATCTGCTTTCTTTTAACCACCATCGCTTTCCTACCTTCCATTAATATGAATCTAGTCTCCTTGAGAGCAATACACTGCGCCTCCTCAGCTTTATTCAAGTGAAATGAATACATTGAATCACTAGCTACATCAACCGCTAAGAGAGTAGGGTCAATGTGCCAAGTCAAGAAGTTTTTTTCTCATCAGAATCCATCTGGCACACTTATAAATCTACCATTCGTTCGTGCATTGAATAATGTTGCCATATCTGGTCAGGTGCTCCTGCTTTTTATTTAATGGTTTTCACCAAAATCCAAAAGAGGATTCTCGCCTTCAGCTACTTTCTCACCGACATAATGTGGCTTGCCTCTGTCTTTTCTACAAGTATTTTCACGGCTTCTACTCAGACGAGCTTCATTCTCTGGTGTTCCGCCCTCATCAGTTTACCCGTGAAACTAGATTGGCAACTAAATCCCAACTTTTTACTGTCAAAATAGGCAAATGCAACCACCAATTCTACTCTGCCAGTTTCTTTTCTCGCACTTCCCGCCTGTAGAACTTCTTTCCCTGTGCTTGCTTTCCTGATAGCTACTATCTCCAAAAGTTTAAATTCAACGTCTATTGCTATCTTCTTATTATGGGACCCTATCTATAAGAATAGACTGTTCCACCGTCGATATAATACTACCTGCGTGACTCCCGGTAAGGCAGCTGTGAGGCAGTCTAGAGACAGTCAAGACGCAGCGTAACTATACTGTTCAGACTTACACTTCTATTTTGCTGATTACTAACACTTATTATTGTATATATGTTACTGTTATTCTAATACACTGTTTGAACCCACCTTCTTGTTTCCGTGTGTTTCTTTCTGGCCCAAACAGGCCAAAACAACTTCGCGACGATGATTCGCCACAACACTTCTATCTACTTCGCTCCCACCTCTTACTCCCTTTCTACAACATCATCTGTACCGTTTTTTTTCTGTCTTCCCCTACTCACATTGTAACCCCCTGCACATCAGTGACAGTACCTCCTTTCTTGGTGTGAAACGATTATTAAAAATAAATAAATAAAAATAATAAATAAATAAACATACAGTAAGATTAATGACAGCAGCAGACAGCGAGCCAGGAATTACCATTCTTTTAAAGGCCAGGAACACACTCGGGCAGACACACGTTTCTTTGCCATTCTGAAGATGAAATTTTGATCTCGAAATATTAATGTATAATAAATAGGTAATATCCAAATACTTCTTTATCTTCCTTTAGTTTACTCAACGCATTGTGACAGTCTTCAAGACATAACCATATACCTATTATACACAATGCTTCAAGCAAAGATTAATATGTAGTTAGAATTATATTTTTTAAAAGGGGCTTACGTTATATTCCTTAAGTAAATTTGTGCGTTGTAGTACAGTGGATATCGGCTCGGAACGAGAAACCGGGGAGCCGAGTTCGAATTCCAGTTGAATCCATTGTATTCACTGACGCGCAAATACCCTTAGGAAAGGTATTAATCCGTCTCTTCCTTCCAGTTATGGGTTAAATAGCAGGACAGACTGGGTTCTATAGCCTTGGTCGGCAACCAGTCTACCGCAGAAAGCAATGGCAACCTACTGCGGGATAATCTTCTGCCCAGTCAATCATGTCCTTTTCGAGACATGATCGCCCAAGCGTGTATCACGTATGGCACTTAACTGACTGACTGACACTGTAAAAACAGATTAGATAAACTTCCATCTCGTTCAAACTGTCAAATGGTCAACATATAACATAAAATAAACATTTACAGTTGTGCTAAAAATGCATTTCTATGATAGTTCAAAATACTTGCTTCTAATTAAACTTTAAATTCTGCTGATATTTCTCAAACAAAGTTTCAAGAAAGTATATTTTATTTTTGAAAATTTTTTTTTAATAAAGAGAATTGCATTGCGATGACTGAAGGCCAAAAACGGCTCTAAAATCAGCGATGATATTGATTTCAAAACGAAACCTATTGCTATACCATTTAAATTGAATTTGCAATGCAGCAAAGAATTCTGCTTATTACTTATTAGAAACATTAAATTTAATCTATTAGCTTAAAATTAAAACTAAAATAAAACGCTCAAGAAAGATTTTGGAATTCAGTTTAAACATTAGGCATCTTTGGTGAGGCCTATATATATATATATGAACTAAACTTTGTATCTGTGTGTGTGTGTGTCCGTTACCTATACTCCGAAACGGCTGAACCGATTTTCTTGAAAATTTACACAGTTGTACTATAAGCGTCTTCGAGTATTCTTAACTAGGTTTTGAGTCGAGGTACTCCCGATAAATATCCAAAATCGATAATCGAAAAAATCAGGTAATAGAAGAAGTGGTCCGATTTTAATCAAATTTGATACACTCATAGACAAATATATAAGAAACGATATTCAGAGGTTTCAAGGTTGCAGTTCTTACAATAGTGCAGAAAATCAATAATATATATATATAAAAAGCAAGATGTTTGTGTGTGTGTCTGTCTGTATGTCCTTTATACAAATCCACAATTTTTATCCGATTCTCACCAAACGTCACACAAATATTCTTTAGGCTGAGTTTGAGCTCCAGGACCATGGATTAGTTTTAAAGCTTTCATTACACTCAAGCTACGCCGGGCTATACTGCTAGTATAAATATATATATATATATACACACATATATATATATTATTATTATTAATTATTATTAACTTAGAACATGTAAAAAAACTACAACTATTACAAAGTCACATATTTTGTTTGGACATTGAAAGAACAATTGTCGTTGTAAGAATTAATAAAAAATATTAATTACACTATTTTTAAATTAATCTTTTGTAGGTTGCAATTTTATTCGTCGTTCCTATTCATTTGCATATATATATATATATATAAAGAGAGACAAAGAGACAGAGACAGACAGTAGACAGAGAGAAATAACGTATATGGTGAAATTAAGCGTGAAAAATGTGAATTTTATCGTTTGATACCTGAAGTTAAGCAATGTTGAGCTCAGTCGGAACTTAGATGGGAGACACTATAAGCGAAAATCGGGAACGAAACTTTTTACTCACATGAATAGCAACTTACTTGCTAAGGAGACCACTCCAGAAACGCCGAATATGGTGGCTTTTTTTAACAACCACTTGACCATAACATTTCAACATAACCACTAAAAATCAGCGAGCAATGCCGGACTAAACAGCTAGTTTTACTATAAATGTATATTGTTGGTCTTTTTTACTATAAATATGTATTGTTGATAATTTTGCGACAAAAATGTATTTTTATACTTACATGGTGTTCTGTTTTTGTTTAGGGGTGCACTATTTGGCCATAGTTAGTATCCTAACAGGTGCTACCACACCGAACATAGAAAAACAGCAATCAAGAGGCGGTTCCACACGCCTCAAAACCTCTAATATCTCAATCCGTGGACTTGCTGCCGGATGTAGTCTATCCTCTACCCAGGAATAGTCCAGAAATGAATAAACAATTATTTTACCTTTTGAAAGGTTTATTGTTGTATCTTTACAGACCTTGCAATCATTACATTTTGATACCTGCCGATGATTGATTCAACTTTCAACAGATCACGTAATCCAACATGACTAGTGATGAGTTTATTCTGTTCTCATTAAAAATACTTTGATATGAAATTTCGATTTTATTTTTTGGGGTGGGGGGGGGGGGCGGTATAATATTAAATTTTAGTTGTAAGTGACAATTACGAGCCACAACTCAGAAACAATCTTAATATTATGATGACAAATGCAATAAAATTATAGAATGTTCTTTTATAAAAAAAAAAAATTCCAACTAACATCAAACGACTTGACACTTTGAGGAACGTACTAGAAAGCTTAACTTTCTCCATCCGCTCCGTTAAACAGGCCATATATGCCTTGCTGTTCAAACCAGCATGCTCACAATGTTTAGGAATTGTGCACTCCAGTACACTTCGAACTTCATGACCTTCTTAGAATTTCAAACAGTGTTCTCTGTTCAATCGGCGGTGTAGAAATCTCCAGAATTTCAACATTAGATTTTTTTTTCAAGATACATTTGACCGAATGCGTTCGTTAAAACATATCCGGTATCTTGTGATTTATGATTTCAATCCCTGGCCTCGGTTTTACTAAAGTGTCACATCCCCTGGTTCAATAAAAGAAGCAGTGAGTATTAATTGATATGAAATACCCCCAACACACTAAACATGGACAATGGGAAAAGAAAAGTTGACCCTCGTGGATTGGATGTAAAGATTGATTTGAAATTTCCAGGAGCTACTGAGTTCGAAGAAAGTGAGAAGGCACGAATAATAATGATTCCCACCAAAATGAAGGATTACTGACTAAATATAATGTGTTTAATATTATATGCACACACACGTACACGTACACACACGTACAAAAACACATATAAATGTCAGTTTACTTCTATCACACACATGCACGCATAGATATCGCTCTAATTTTGACACATATGCACACACATACACGCACTCACACGTAGACATTGATTTATTTTAACACACACACACGTACACACACACACGTATACGTACAGAAACACATATAAATGTCAGTTTACTTCTATCTCCCACGCACACATAGACATCGCCCTAATTTTGACACATATACACACACACACACACACAAAGGCATCGGTTTAATTTTGGCACGCACGCACACACACACACACACACACACACACAAATATCGGTCTAATTTTGACACGTTAACATACAGATACACACATATATAGACATCGGTCTAATCTTGACACATCCACAGACATCGGTCTAATTTTTGATACGTACGCACACAGGCACATACATAGATATCGGCCTCATTTTGACACACACATACAAACACAAACACACAAACAGATATCGAACTAATTTTGACAAACACACGCGTAGATGTCGGTCTAATTTTTAAACATACACACACACACAGAAACCATGGTCTAATTTTCACACAAATACGTACAACAAAATAATAATGAAAAAAGAGTCAGCTTGATACTGAACTGAGCCATGAAAAATCAAAGTACTACAAGTTATTCGAAAAGGCTCTGGTGGTCAAACTGAAAGGAAATACTTTCAACATCGTGGTTATAGTAGTGTATGCACCGACAACGCAAAACACTGAGAAGGAAATAGAATCTTTTACTCCATACTGGACAACGACAAGGCTCAGTGAAAACCTCCAAAACTTAAACTTATCATGGGAAATCTGAATGTTAAAATAGGCAAGGAGAGGGGGAAGGTGCAACAGTCGGTAACATCGAACTAGGTAACCGCAATGACCGAGAAGAAAAATGTGTCAAATAGTGCACGGCGAATGATCAGGCAATAACCAACAGCCAAGACAATTATGGACATGAAGAAGCCCAGGAGGTGACACGAAAAAAAAAAACAAATCGATAAACAGGAGATTCAGAAATGCAAATATTCATTGTAAAATTTATTTAAGTGTCGACTATGGAAGCGACCACATCCCGGTTATATTTAAACTAAGGATGAAACTTCGGTGATTGAAGAAGCCTAGTGTAGCACCCAGACTGCAATACAACAGACTCATTAACGACACTCAACCTGCAAGAAAAATACGCTGACAGTGAAAATAAGATTACGAGGGACAAATTGAAAACAGAAACTCGAAATAAGACGAACTGAAGGAAGTGTTGGTGACCTCAGCAAACAGACGTAGAAGAAAAATGAGTAGATCACAGATTAGATTCTCGACACGATGCAAAAGAGACAGAAACTAAAGCCAAGACATGTAATGGAATACAGGAAACTAAACAAGAACAAATGTAGACAGGTTAAAGAGAAATGTCTTAACGACAAATGTGCAGAAATAGAAAGATTGAGCAGGACTAATAACATAGACATGCATAACAAATAAGAGAAGGAAAAGGGCAAAAGACATGCTCCTCAACAAGATGTATACAATCCAAAGATAGAACGCTTATTTTAGAGAAATAAAAAAATCCTTCAGCGATAGGAAGAATACATAGGAGATCTTTCAGAACAAGAGAGGGCAACCGACAATACACAGAACTACCGACAAACCGGAAATATTAAAATCGGATCGGCTGCTCAGCAGTCGGCTCCGTGGCAATCTGGCAAAGTGTACGAAATTCGCTAAGTTTCAAAGAAATTGGTGACCACGCATGAGCGTGATGAGATGCGAGTCAGACGCCTAACCGACGACCACGCGCCGCCGTGATCGGATGTGCAGCAGCCGGCTCCGTGGCAATCGGGCAAAGTGAAATCTTCAGTAGCCACACGGCAATGTAATAAAGATGGTGAGAGCCTTAAACGATTTCGGCGTAGACAAAATCACAGAAATAATGAGTGAAATCAGTGGCGATATACCGGAAGACATAAGAAGATCAAGTTTGATAGTACTGCCTAAGAAGTCAGGTGCAAACGAAAATGAACGCCACCGAACAATCAGCTTAATGGATCAAATAAAATAAAAAATCATCATCCGAATTCTGACGAATAGAGCATGCAGCAGAATAAGGCCGGAGATAGGACAAGAAGAGTGCGGTTTTGTCAAAGACACAGAAACAAGGAACGGAACGTGATATCAATGCTTAGAACGTCATCAGAAAAAGCAATACAAAGGCAGAAGGACGTATACCTGTGTTTCATAGACTATGCAAGGGCATTCGAAAAAGTACGTCACAAAGATAGGATAGAGATAGTCGGTAAATTTAATATATTCGGGAAAGACATTAGAGTAATCAAGAACCTGTACAGCAAACTGCCTGCATACGGATAGGAAACGAGTTCAGCAGAGATACAAAGATAGAAAGTGGGGTAAGACAAGGATGTGTCGTCTCACCAGATCTACTCAACTTATACAGCGAGACAATTCTGAGAGCTCCAAAGATCTTGCTAGGATTCGTCATTGGCGGCCGCTCTCAGAACAATATAAGTTTCGCAGATAATACAGTGCTGACAGCAGACACGGAAAGGAAACTGGAAGACCAACTACAGAAAGTAGTTAAATAAATCGGAACGAAAAGACTACAGATAAACAAGAAAATGAATACATGGTCATCAGGAAAATGAGGAAATCAAAATATCATCTACAGGGATACTAAAATCAAGCAATACAGAAATTTAAATACCTGGGAAGTGTTCCGAAAAAGGACGAAAGTGCGACACTGGGATCTAAAGGCGTATTGGCATGGCCAATGATGCATTTCAGATGATTAGAGTATTGAGTGACAAGAAACTTTCGCTGGAAACAAAGAACTGGATTGTTATTTGATATCTGTCCTTCAGTATGTCAGCGAATGCTGGACAATCTCATCAAAGATGAAAGAAAGACTTGAAGCACCCGAAATGTGTTTCCTACAGACGGATACTGAGGATACCATGAACCGAATGTGAGTTCAGCGATGACGTTTTGGAGAGGATTTAAACGTAAAGGAAACTAATACTTAACATCAGGAAAAGACAGCCTAAGTTTCTGGAACATGTAATGAGGAAGAATGGCTTGGAGAATCTAATACCCAGGGGATGGGTAGCGGGAAGAACAGACAATGGAAAACAACGTGAGACATACTTGGTGGACTTGAGCAGATGGATGGTGGGGCAGGGTTTTGGAAGTGTAACAGAAGAGGTGATAATGTGATGCCGCTCTCGGGTCGCTAGTCATGATGGCTTTGGCACAGTAGCTGATCTTCAAGTCGTCTATGACAACAGTGTTCTTCCTCACCCACGCTGTGAACTTTGATCCTGAAGAAGGCACGTTGAAATCTTGCTAGCTGTCTCTTTACCACGTTAACCAGACCGGACGCGCGCACACAATTGGATTAATAAGAACGGCCAAAATAAATCTAAGGACGCCTGAATAAGTTGCGAAAAAAAAGTTGCGAAAAAAAAAAAAAGAAATAGAATATAACAATCGTCAATTTCTTATCCTTACAACAGAGCGAACGTTTTCATTTAAGAGTAATGTTTGTCTTCTGAACATTAATTCAAATTCTCGGTTGGTAACGTTTATCACTCCAATCTGAGTTTTCAAGTTGTGACGATTCATAATTTCTTATTCAAGCTTTCCACCAAAGTTTTACAGAAACTGCCAAAGAGGGATCTTTGTTACGACGGCGGTGAATTCGTCTTATCTGCCTTAGCTCGGCGCAGCAACATGCTCTGAAGTTGGCCCTCTGAGCTCTAGTTTTTATGCCTATCCCAAATTCTCTTGGGGGTGCATGACGGACACGGGTGTCCATGCCTTTAACCAATTAAATTATTTTCGCCTCCACACTTTGAGGTGGAGTTATATCATTCCCTTGGTTTAACCAATGAAGTAACAATATTTCTTAATAACATCATTTCTTTTCGTCTTCTTCTGATTCAACGGATTACGTCCACAATCCAGTTTTTATGTTGGAAATGTTAATTCAACTTATCTCCCACAGTCATCAAATCTGACCCCTTTGCTCTTGTCAAAAGCCAGATACGCAAAATCTCCTTTTTCTGCGTTTTGTGACAATCCATCGCCATGTTTGGATTTTCCATTGTTTGAGGAATTACAAACAATCGAATTTTCATTTTTTCACTCATTTCTAGTTGGTTACCAGCTGTGTCGTATGAGAACTTTCGCTTGTCAATAATGCGATGACCTTCGTCTGACCCCGGCTGGTAAAATTTTGTGCAACAATGCATCTTCACACACGCAAATGTTTTAATTCATATTTATTCTCGGCCTTGTCGGAATCCTCATTTTTTTTCTTTGCTCATATCGGAAAATAATCTGCACAATTAATAATACAACTAATAATAATTTCTTTCCGTCGTACTAAACTTAGGATTACATTTTTCCACATGCAAAAATAGTGTTACATTAAGACCTACAAAGGATAGGGAAATGTGGAAGACCATGATCGCCTACGTTCTGAACGGATAGAAGAAGATACGCACACACACACACAGATTGATACCTGTCTAATTCTGATACACGTACTGTGAAAATTTATTTCGATAAATAGGATTTTTATAAAAAGGAAATTAAGAAATTACTTGTTAAATTAATAAAAACTCCAAGAATTTAAGTGTAAAAAAGGCATCTCCTATCTCACTGAATTGCATCCCCTCTCTCCTCCTCCTTTCTCTGTCCACTCCACTCTCATCAGTTTCCTCATCCTTCTCTTACCAACTTCCTGAAAAAAACCCTATAACCTGTTACTCTTTCTCATAATTCCTCCTATGTAACCCCCTGCAAAACAGTGACAGTAAAATGCCTTGCTTGAGGCGATATTATTATAATTGTTTTTAAATGGTAGTTGCAGACGTTAAATATTGAAATTAAACATTTTTATTTTAAAATAATGTTTTTTAACATTAGCTATCTTTACTTGGGTTGCTATAACAGACAATTACTCACCTGATAAGCTAGTGTTATTATTGGTTTGATTGGAAAAATATCTGTTCTTTTATATCGACGTCTGCGTTTTTCTTTTTTTCTTTTTTTTTTCTTTTTTCTGGCGGACAAAAATAAAATATATTATCGTGGACTTAATTTGCTGTTTTTTAAACCAAAAAGAACGAACCTATTGTCATCGGTGAACCATCCCAAAGGTGTCCTTAATAGTAAAGAAAAAGACAAAAGAAGAAAAAGAAAAAAAGGAACATCAATTTTTAATGTTTATTTTTTCTGATCGAAAAAATGGTGTATTGATGTTGATTATTTATTTAAAAAAAGGAATTTTCCAGGAATGCATCAGCAAGAAACTTTTTTTTAATATTGATTTTTAAAATATGTGAGAATTTTATATTGCGTTTTTATTTTAATTTATTTTTGGTTGCAAATTATTTACATGTAGACCTGTATGCATTTGTCAAGTAATTACTTTTTTAGTAAAATTCTACTTGTAAAAATGTTAATTCTTCTCTTATTTTTATTGACTGGTGATGAGCATTGACTCGGTTTTTACTTTAGAGATCTGAACTGACGGAAAAGTCCATACGAAAAAGTCTCATACGCGCGTGAGCATGCGTGTGCTTCAAAATAAGTCAGTCAGTTATGTGCCATACGTGATACACGCTTTGGGCGATCATGTCTAGAAAGAGACATGACTGACCGGGCAGATTATCCCGCAGTAGGTTGCCATTGCTTTCTGCGGTAGACTGGTTGCCACCAAGGCTAGAGACCCAATCTGACCTGTTATTTAACCCATAACTGGAGATATGAAACGGATTAATACTTTTCCCAAGGGTATTTGCGCGTAAGTGAATGCAAGGAATTCAACTGGAATTCGAACTCGGCTCCCTGATTTGTCGTTCCAACGAGATATCAACTGCACCACAACGCCAATGTTTAAAATCGCTTTTCAAAAATGTTCCAAATCGTTTCCCTTCACGGACTTCACAAGCATTACTGAGAACTTCAAAATATAAAACGATCTTCTCCCCAGTCTGACTGGATGCTAATTGTTCCTTAATGATTTTGTAAACACAGAATTCGACCTAATTAAATCAGCGAGTACTTGCTCTCGTGCCTACACTTACTTATAAGCTAGGATTTCGTATTAAAGGGGCGGTTTTATACGCGGAAGGTTGGTTGTTTGTTTTGTGGCATATCACGGCGGGTCATTTATTGTCAACTAATTTTTTTTTTTTATTGCTGGTAATACCTTTTTCTTTCAACAATTTATTGTTGTTTTTATGTAAGTTTTGTGTCTAGTAATACTTTTTTCTTTTCGAGTATCAAGATTCATTGGGATTTATTTTTTAAGGGCAGGGTCCCCAAGTCCTACGCTGTTATTTAACCGATAACTGGAGGGAAGGGACAGATTAATACATTTCACAACGGTACCAGTGCTTCAGTGAATTCAGGGTATTCAATTGGAATTCGAACTCGGCTCAGTGATTTCTCTTTCCGAGCCGATATCCTCTGCACCACAACGCACATCCGTCACTAAACGTTTACAGCACCTGGTCTTCCCAAGCGGTCACCCATCTAAGTATTGACCAGGTTCAACGTTGCTTATTGTCTTAACATTTTGTTGTTTTTTAATTAAATACGCGTGTATGAGTATATAATGAAAAAAGGGAGAAATTTATAAATCCATTGGTGATAATTAATTTGAGAATATAATCATTATCTCTTTAAAATAGTCTCGAAATAAATTATCACCAATGGGTATGTATATTCTTCCAATTTAATTCTAACATTGAGTTCTCAACAGATTACGATCCACCGTGGAATTAATCTTACAAATTACCAAGGATACTACTTTATATATATATATATATATATATATATATATATATATTTAGTATATCGAGGCAGCAAGTAATTTTCTAGACATATTCTATTAAATATAAGAGACAATGAATGTCTATTATGTTTAATCATATTTAATAGAATATGTCTAGAAAATATATATATATATATATATATATATATAATATGAGTAATGCTTACTAATGGAGGTATATTCTGTAGTTGGATATTTACTTTAAAAAGTGCTCAATGCAAAAGTAGAGCATAAATATATGGTATTATTATTATTATTATTATTATGACACACCGCAACTTGATAGCCATAAAGTTTCGGTGTTAAAACACCATCAACAGGCAGTAAAACGTGGTTAATTTATCTTGTAATATATAGATAAGGAGACTTTAAATAAATAAATAAAAATGAAGGAATAAAAATAAGGTCAGCCAATGAAAAGGAATTAAATGAAGTGGGAGATAATAAGATCTCAAAGAACGGTGTGTGCACGATTCGCTAACCAAACAGTCCTGTAGCGAATGTTTCGCCGTGGAAATCAAGACATGTCAAATTTTGGATGGGAAGATGAAAAAGATAAAGCAGAAAAAATAAATAAAAGGAAAAGAAAAAAGAAAGAAGACGAATTCAAACGTAGGAAAAGATAAACATATTTTATGTAATTATTTACATCTTCAAGCTTTTGTTAATATTTTCCATAATATAAAAAAAAAATCAATTACGGTTAAAAATTATTTACCTATTTTAAGTATTATGTGGTCCCACTTGATACCTTACTCAGACAAAATAATCTTCTTCAAAATTTAATTAATAACTATGTTTCATCCACAAAATAAAAAAATGAATATTATATTAATAAAATTTAAAAAAAAAACATACAATACTAAAATGTTACTCTAAACACAATATATCTATGAATACTACAATCATTCAACCCAAATTCTGACTTAAACTTCCAATCCCATGTATTCATAGATAGTAGTCAAATAAAAATTGATTATCCATCTAAGGTCTCACTATGTAATTTACCCAGGCAAAACTAAAAAGTGACCTGTCCAGATCTAAGCCATCTTGCCCCCTCTCCTAACCCAAATGTGTATCTCTACGGTTACAAACTGCTGATGGACTAGTTTAGACATACCAAATTCCAGTTCCCTACAACCACCACTTACACCTCACATCCCCAGAACATGCTTTTATAAACCATTGTAACAATTATTACAATATAAAGATCTACACTGTATCGAGCACTCTTTATAAAAGTAAATGCTTGAAAAATAGGTTTAAATCTACGTATTCTGTCACTTTCTTACAATATATATATATATATATATATATATATATATATATATATATATCAAAAGCACACAAACACAAAAATACGTTCCAGTCACAAATGAAGACATAATAAAAACACCAGAGAAATAACATCCTTGAACAATGGCCTCTGAAAAGGCTGAAAGCACTCGAAAAGTCGAAAATCATGAAACATTTTTACATTCTTTATCTCTAGCAAAAAAGAAACATGTAAGAATAAGTAAATCAAAAATTGATAACATCTTCCTTTTCGGTCATTTTTAAAGAAACATGTTTAAATGAAAGATTGCTGTCCATATATATATATATATATATATATATATATATATATATAATACTTTAAGCGTTAGTTTTAGTGGATACACGCGTGTGAGTAGACTCTCCGTTTTTATTTTTAAATAGTCTATTTATTTTCGCCTACTGGTCTGAATATACGTCTTCCGTTATATATTTTCTTTAATAAGATTTTCCAGACATGAAATTTAAATGGAAAATTAGTCATTATATCGAACAATTGTAAACGGTAATTGTCACTTTTAAAAAATGTATCGACATAAGAAATAAATGATTGAGAAAGTTGCTCAAATTTGATCAAAGAGTTCAGCCGTGAATTAAAAAAAGTAATTTTCCAGGAATTCATCAGTAAGTGACTGTTTTCAATATTGTTTTTTTTTTTTTAAATATGTGAGAATTTTAAATTTACGTTTTTATTTTAATTTATTCTTGGTTGCAAATGATTTACATGTGGACCTGTATGCATTTATCAAGTAATTACTTGTTTTTTAATAAAATTGTACTCGTAAAAATGTTAATTCTTCTTCCCTCATTTTCATTGACTCGGTTCTTACTTTAGAGATGTGTTATCTTCTATCTCAGGCCTGGAGAGGGGCGAAGAAGTCCCTCAAACAAATAATAAAAAGAAAAATGCACTACAAATAAAGTAAAATAAACTTTTGTTTATTTTCGTAAAAAAAATATTAAAGAATTATTTTTTTATACAAAAATGTATTCGTCCGTAAAGCTGTAAAAAAAGGAAGAAAGAAAGGAACTGGGAATGTGAGAGGAAAAGGAAGGATGATGTGTTGCGAGTGAGATGAGAGAAAGAGAGGGTGAAAGAATGTTTAATGATACATGATACTGCCTGTTGTGTGAACTGCTGAATTCTGTGTGTGTGTGTGTGTGTGTGTGTGTGTGTGTGTGTGCTCCAAGCTGTCCGTGCCCTTTTGGTGTGAGCTGGTTGCTCTTCCCTCTGGCGTTGAAAGTTTCTGCTTTCCTTTTATCTTGACGGTGAAGCGCCGAGGAGATCAAAAAGTGTGTTTCTTATGTCGAGCCCTAATTGGTCGAAAATTCCTATTTTTGACCACGTGGTGTGCTTTCCACTACGTTCGAGCTTTTGGGTGCGCCGTCCTTGTTTATGACCCCAAAGGGTATGGTAAGGGGTGAATGCCCGCGCAATTGTATTTTTTTTTTTTTTTTTTTTTTTTAGTTACACGTGGTGTGAATTAATTTTATTGGGTGTGTGTGTGTTGAGTTTTGAAAATAAAATAAGAAACAGCACAGGCCCAATATATGGCGATATAAATGTTATATATCTACTAATCTTAGTAGGAATTGTTTTTCGCAAAACAGGGTAATTTATTGGCTAAATCCCAAAAGCTCGCTAATAATATGTCGACAAAAGCATTTCTGGTTCAAATAGAAGTTTTTCTGTACACCATGAAATCTCTTTTACCAGATTAACATAATTAAATGTAGTTTCTATTCATAAGATATCCCGTGTGTATAAGTGTAATAAATCTTTAATCAATCCACCCATGTCTATTGAACAGGTTAAGAGGCTCATCCCTTGTTCCCTGTTTAGGATGTGGTTTCTGGCTTTATCTTTTCCAATCTTTTCACTATTACGTAGCCCCCTGCACATCAGTGGCGTTACCGCCTTGCTCGGAGTGATACGATAAAAAAAAAATAGGTCACTGTACCAACTGTAATATATCGGAAATAGTTACGGAACATCTAATAAGCTTTGTCATAGTGATAGGTGATATGGAAATACAAAAGCGAGAAGAAAGAACTAACCATTAATTGTAAGAAGACAGAATGTATGGTTGTCTGTAAAAAAGAACAGACCAAGATGCAAACTACAATACAGAAATGCAGAAGTCAAGCGAGTACGAAAATTTGAATATTTGTGAAGTGTTTGAGACACTGAAATATGAAGGCGCATTGGAATAGGGTAAGTTGCCTTCCAAAAGCTAAGCAAAGTATTAAGAAACAGATAAGTTTTTGTTAGAAACAAAGAGTGTTGAACTGTTATGTAATATCGGTCCGCTTAGTGAGGATGTGAGTTGTGGTGCAGTGGATATCGGCTCAGAACGACAAATCGGGGAGCCGAGTTCGAATTCCAGTTGAATTCCTTGTTTTCACTTACGCACAAACAGCCTTGGGAAATGTATTAATCTGTCTCTTTCCTTCAGTTATGGGTTAAATAATAGGACGGATTGGATTCTATAGCCATGGCTGGCAATCGGTCTACCGCAAAAAGCAATGGCAAACTACTGCGGGATAATCTTCTGCTCACTCAGTTATGTCTCTTTCGAAACATGAACGTCCAAATCGTGTATCACTTATGGCACTTAACTGACTGACGATAGAAATTTAGTTCTACGAAAGAGTGCTGAAAAATCTCACGAACTAACATGAGTAACATGGAAGTTTTATGGAAAATGGAAAGAAAACGAAAACTTAAATTTGACTCAGAAGAAGGCAGCTGAACTTTCTAGAAAACATAATAAGGAGATTTAGAGAATTGGCACTCACAGGACATACTGAAATGAAGAAGGACACCGAACGAACTTGTGTAAATGAATGACGGGATAGAGATTGCGAGGGATATCGAAAAGACAAACCTTTAAAAGACCTACAAGGGATAGAAAGTTGTGGAAAGGCATGATCTGTAACGCCATGAAAAGAATGAATGAATGAATGTTGAGAGAATGAGCTGTCGAACTATGAGTCAAATGTCTTCACTTAAGTATGAACACAGTTTTATTTATCTACACCGACCCCATAGAAAAACGGGAATGTTTTAAACCCCCCTCTCTCTCTCTCTCTCTCTCTCTCTCTCTCTCTCTCTCTCTCTCTAGTCCTAGACATGACGGTAAACTGCATCCGATAGCAAGACCTCTGATTGGGAGGTTGTGAGAAGCAGGGAACCACCTCTTAATTGCTGTTGTTACCAGGTCTACCCTGACCCGGAGCGGTAGTACCTGTTAGGGTCCCAGCTATGGGCAAATAGCTAACCGTCAAACTGGGATCAAAACGCTATGAAAATATAAAAATGCACTTTTATAGAAATATATACATAAAAATAGATTTTTATAAAAAAAAATATACATTTTTTAAGGAAAAATATTACCAACAATACATTTTTGAAGGAAAAATTATTCTGCGTAAAAATTTTTTGAACACAAAACTAAAAGACATTTTCAGTTTTCTAAAATAAAAAAGAATAAGAAAAAAATTTCGATTAAAATCTGACTAAATCTACCTTCTCAGTATAAACGACCATTAAAAAATACCTTAAAACCCTACCTTTTTGGCATTAAATGACCCACGGAGGTTGATATACCGTTAAACAAAACTCAAAACTCAAACACTCTCTCTCTTCTTTTTCCCTTTCTCTTTCTTGTTACCTACTGACCACTGGAACTAGTCTCTAGTTTTTTTTTGCTTTGTCTGCGTGGCCAAAGACATATAACCCTACAAACAGTTTTGACTTGTTATTTTCTAGTTTTTCAGGTTTACAAGATGTGTACTGAATAAGAAAAAAATCTTGTGCTGAGTTGGTTAGAAGAAATAGGCTAAAATAAAAAATGAGCCAAATGATAGAGAAATTTTGATAATCTCAGGAATATTTAGTATAGAAAGTGTTCAGGGACAATTTCCGAAAGTATGTAAATTTAAGGAATAGTCTATGATAATTCCTTGGAAAAAGATGTTAATGCGGATGTACTTATTATGTTGTTCAGCGAACAAGTGAATGGGTGTGGTGACGAGGCTATGCGTTGCGATTTGAGAGCGCAGAGACAAACGGCCTCTCCTGTTGGTGATGTAATCCTAAAAGCTCTAGTTTTGTCAACTTCGGACTCCGAATGCTCTCAGTATTTTTACATGTGTCCAAAATGCTAAACAGAGTCGGTTAAGTGCCATACGTGATACACGCTTTGGCGATCATGCCTCAAAAGAGAGGCATGACTGACTGGGTAGAAGATTATCCCGCAGTAGGTTGCCATTGCTTTCTGCGGTAGACCGGTTGCCAACCAAGGCTATAGAACCCAATCTGTCCTGTTATTCAACCCATAACTGGAGGGAAGAGATCGATCAATACCTTGCCAAAGGGCATTTGTGCGTAAGTGGATGCAAGGAATTCAACTGGAATTCGAACTCGGCTCCCCGATTTGTCCTTTTGAGCCGATATCCACTGCACCACAACGTACATCCGCTAAACAGAATAGCTGCCGTTAATATATTTTCTAACGTATACTCGTCTGGTCAAACAGTGTATAGACAAGTTGAATTATTGCATTTGATTTCAAAGCACTTAAATAATATTTAAATTCCTTAACAGTAAATGGAAAAAATGGTAAAGTGTGCGCTGAAGACCAGGTACAGATTTCGGCATTGGCTTAGGTTGGTGTACGATTTCAGTTTTCCTGATACCAATTGCATACAATTGAAAATCTACTCATAAGATCTTGAGCCTCACGAAGATATGTTGCGACCAGAGCAACTGTGTCAATAAATAGAGGATTACTACTCCAACAGCTTCTTTTCTCGCACTTCCCGCCTGTGGAAATCCCTTCCGCATGCTTGCTTCCTCGACGGCTATAACCTCCAGGTGTTTAAATGTAAGGTCAATAGACACCTCCTAACACACGTTAGTACTCTAGTACTCCCATTCTCTCCAACTCTCCCCCTATGTACATCCTAACTCGTCTATCGCCCTGTGTAACCCCCTGCGCTATAGTGGCAGTGGAATGCCTTGCTTGGCGTGCCATAATTTTTTTTAAAAATCACAAATAATAATGTTACTTGTTAAGGTTTTATCTTTGATTCACTGATGACTGAATAGCCTACCTGAACTACGGAATTGGAACTTAGTCAGTATTAGAATTTCCGAATGCAACTTCAAGTCAGAGAAATAAAAAGCAAAAGTACGCGATACGTGGGAGCCATGACACATGGCAGCCATGACACATGGCAGCCATGATACATCTTTGTTTTGTTTCATTTGTTGTGGCAAAGAGATTGGTACTTTCACCATCCGAGATGACAGAAGCTTCTATATTCTAATGAAAAGAAATAGCAGACTTCAAAATGTACAGAGTTATCTGTTATTTTATTAGTATTATATTCCAAACATTGTGGTTAACAGAAACAATGGCTTTTGTCAAATCCACAAAAATCATGCACAGTTTTTCATTCTTTGCACTTACCTTTTAAGCATAATATAGTAGAAAAAAATCTTATCTATAGCACCCCATCCAAAAATTCTATAGTACCCTATCAAAAAACGATATCTCTAGTACGCCATCCAAAAATTCTATCTATATTACTCCATCTAAAAATCCTATCGTACCACATCCAAAAACCCTATCTCTAGTACCACATCCAAAAACCCTATCTCTGGTACCACATCCAAAAACCCTATCTCTGGTACCACATCCAAAAACCCTATCTCTGGTACCACATCCAAAAACCCTATCTCTGGTACCACATCCAAAACCCTATTCCACCTAAAAACCCTAGGTACCACATCCAAATATTCCACCTATAGTACCACATCCAAATATTCCACCTATAGTACCACATCCAAATATTCCACCTATTAGTACCACCATCCAAATAGTACCACATCCAAAAAGCCTATCTATAGTACTCTATTAAAAAATCTTATCTATAGTCAGTCAGTTAAGTGCCATACTAGATACACGCTTGGGCGATCATGTCTTGAAAGAGACATGACTGACTGGGCAGAAGATTATCTCGCAGTAGGTTGCCATTACTTTCAGCGAATAAATAATTTTTGCTTATCTATAGTACCCCATCCAAAAATCCTGTCTCTAGTACCCCATCCAAAAATCCTGTCTCTAGTACCCCATCCAAAAATCCTTCTCTAGTACTCCATCCAAAAATCCTGTCTCTAGTACTCCATCCAAAAATCCTGTCTCTAGTACTCCATCCAAAAATCCTGTCTCTAGTACTCCATCCAAAAATCCTGTCTCTAGTACTCCATCCAAAAATCCTGACTGTAGTACTCCATCCAAAAATCCTGACTGTAGTACTCCATCCAAAAATCCTGACTGTAGTACTCCATCCAAAAATCCTGACTGTAGTACTCCATCCAAAAATCCTGACTGTAGTACTCCATCCAAAAATCCTGACTGTAGTACTCCATCCAAAAATCCTGACTGTAGTACTCCATCCAAAAATCCTGACTGTAGTACTCCATCCAAAAATCCTGACTGTAGTACTCCATCCAAAAATCCTGACTGTAGTACTCCATCCAAAAATCCTGACTGTAGTACTCCATCCAAAAATCCTGACTGTAGTACTCCATCCAAAAATCCTGACTGTAGTACTCCATCCAAAAATCCTGACTGTAGTACTCCATCCAAAAATCCTGACTGTAGTACTCCATCCAAAAATCCTATCTATAGTACCCCGTCCGAAAATCTTATCTATAATACTCCACCCAAAAATCCTATATATAGTACCTCATCCAAATCAAAACTTACATTGGTTTCCAGAATATATATTTATCAGTGTAAGTATGTTTCTATTTAAGGTCCATCATCATTTATTCAGTTAGTGCATTTTTCCGCTGTTGTGGTCACGACTCTGCTCGATCTCACAACTGTTTTTTTTTTCTGCTGACATTCAAGTCAGAATAGTGTAACGGTTTACCGGGGATGTTGAGGATACCCCATCCCTCATCTCAGAATATAAAGAGGCAAGATCTACAATGCAGCAGGTGATTTGAATTTACAGTTTTTCCAAGGCTATTTACCCATAGTTGGGATGAGGGAAACAGGTGGATTCATATATTTCCCAAGGGTGTTAACACATAAGTGAGTACAACGAATTTGACTAAAAATTGAGCATGCTTCTCCAATTCCTCGCCACTACCCATTCCTCAAACGTGTATCCATTGTTTACTGAAGGTTACACATGTAAGAATTTTGCCGGCAATGCAAGTGAAATTCGTCAAGAGTTATCACAAACTACTTTTTTTAACTTGTTTTGGGGTTTTTTTAAGATGATGATGGAGTCATTTTTTGAATCCCGTGGTAATTATCCAGTCTCCCAAATGACAAGAAAAAATTGCAAAGTTTTTTAGAAGATGGCTTCCGCTGCATTTAAAAATTTTAAGTAGTAGGGGTTCTGGAAGGTAGAAATTGATCTATGGAATCACGCACCTCCTTGATATTAGGATCAAGAGTGAATTCTTGGATGTCTGAGATACACAGTGAGGATAGTTATCATAGACTATTCCTTAAATTTACATACTTTCGGAAATTGTCCCTGAACACTTTCTATACTAAATATTCCTGAGATTATCAAAATTTCACTACTCTGCTATAATAGGTCTCAGCGAGACAAGTTTGCTAACCATTACACCAAGTCGAGGTGCCCACGAAATCTGGAATATTTATGCAATAACATTTTCGTCGGTGTCTAGAATATTTTCAAAGTGCTCTTTCTACCGAGACAGAATATCAGGCTTTTCTGTTAATAGAGGATAGAACAGAATAAGATCAGTTTTCATTTCGACTAAACACAGAATTCAGGCCCTTGTAAAATGCTTTATTGTAAAGGTCCTAGAAGAAAACTCGTACATTTGTTACATTTTTAGAATAACATCAATAAATGAGTGGAGTTATAGATAGGTTTTAGATTTTTACATTAAATATGTTTCAAGAAATTAATTTAAAAAATCTAATTCGAAAGGATTCTCAATTGTTCTCAATCCGACTCTCTTCCCAAAAACTAATTAAAACCTCCACCGTAAATTTGCTTCCTACTGCTTTTTTATAAATCAGTCAGTTAAGTGCCATACAGAATACACGCTTAGGCGATCATGTCTCGAAAAAAACAGAACTGACTGGGCAGAAAATTTTCCCGCAGTAGGTTGCCATTACTTTATCTTTGAGACAATGTTGTTTGCTGATGTTTCTGTCGCTTCCTTTAGTGTGTCCCATTTCGAGTTTCCGTTTCCAATTTGCTCATCGCATTTGTTTTTCACACTGTCAGTGGATATTTCTGCAAGTTGAGGTCATTTACGACTGTTTTATAATGCAGTCTTGGTGCTGCACTAGGCTTCTTCAGTCATCCACTGGTTTTTTTCTTCTACATCTGATATCATTTCGGACAATTTTCTTTGCTGATGCTTCTATCGCTTCCTTTAGTGTGTCCCATTTCGAGTTTCACTGTCAGTGTGTTTTTCTTGCATGTTTACATTATTCACAAGTCTGTTGTATTGGAGGCTGGGTTCTGCAGCTTGCCTCTTCAGTCTCTGAAGTTTCATCCTTAGTTTGCAAATAACAAATGACTGAGAGGTGGTCGCTTGCACAGTCGGCACTTGTATTAGTTATGCATTGAACAACAACATTACTGATCGGGGAGCCGAGTTTGAATTCCGGTTGAATTCCTTGCATTCACTTACGCACAAATGCCCTTGGGAAAGGTATTAATCAAAAGCAATAATTCAATCTGTCTATACATTGTTTGACCAGACGAGTATGCGTTAGAAAACATATTAGCAGCAGCTACACTGTTTAGCGGATGTGCGTTCTGGTTCAGTGGATATCAGCTCGGAATGACAAATCGGGGAGCCGAGTTCGAATTCCAGTTGAATTCCTTGCATTCACTTACGCACAAATACCCTTGGTCAAGGTATTAATCCGTCTATTCCCTCCAGTTATGGGTTTAATAATAGGACATATTGGGTTCTATAGCCTTGGCTGGCAACCGGTCTACCGTATAAAGCAATGGTAACCAACTGCGGGATAATCTTCTACTCAGTGATTCATATCTCTTTCAAGACATGATCGCCCAAAACGTGTATCACGTATGGCAGTTAACTGACTGACTAAATCTATTTGATTTTTTTGTGTCACCTCTTGGGCTTTTCTATGTCAATAAGCATCTCGGTTGTTCTTGAAACCAGGTGTTGGCTATTTGCAGTTTCTACTCGTTCATTGCGGTTTTTTAACCCCAAAGTTGCTAACTTTCGCCCCTTTCCTCTCCTTACCTACCTTGGCATTCAACTCTTCCATGATGACTCGAATTTCTTGGGTTTTACACTGAGCTTTGGCATTGTCCATTATGGAGTAGAAAGATTCTAATTCTTCTTCAGTGCTATGCGTTGTCGGTGCATAAACTACTATAATAGCTATGTTGAAGGGCTTCCCTTTTAATTTGACCAAGTGGATTCTTTCAGATAGCTGGCAGTACCCCAGAATGCATTTCTTCATTCAGTATTAAACCGACTCCTTTTTTGTTATTTTTACCACATTATTCTGTTGTATTCTTCAGAATATGAACTTTATTTAACACAAGTCTAATTTTTTTATTGTTACTATTACTTCTGTCTCAATAAGAAATCTGCCAAGGGTGACAACGTAAATATGGCTGCTGCCCTTCAAAACAACCTACAATCTGTGAGTGAATGGAGTAGGAAATGGATCGTAAATTTTAATGCTTCCAAAACGAAGCTTCTCTCCTTTAACCACCATGGAGACACTTTTTACCTTCTATCAGAATGGATGACACTAGTCTCCTAGAAAGTAACACATTGTTCCTCCTTGGCCTCACTATCAACTAACCTCAAGTGGAACGACTACATCAATTCAATAGCTATATCTAATGCTAAGAATTTTTTCTTGTCAGAATCTTACACATTTATAAATCTACCATTCATCTGCTCATTGACTGTTTCTCATATCTAGTTGGGTGCCCCTGCTAGTCATCCCAGTTCTCAACAAGATCCATAGAAGGATCTGCAATGTAATCAATTCTGATTTAGCAGCTCAACTTCAGTAACTTTCTTACTAATGGGATGTGGCTTTCCTTTGTCTTTTGAAATATTTTCACAGCTTCCGCTCTGATGACTTTTCCCCTGTTGTCTAGACCACATGAATTTACTCATGCTACAAGATTTGTATCTAGGTCCCACCCATTTACCATCAGTAGGATCATCATTTATTTTGCACTGACTGGCGTAAAAAACGTCTTGTAAATTTTAATGCTTCCAAAACGAAGCTTCTCTCCTTTAACCACCATAGAGAAGCTTTCCTACCTTTTATCAGAATGGATGAAGCTAGTCTCCTAGAGAGCAACACATTTTGCCTCACAAATGATCTCAAATGGAACGACTACATCGATTCCATAGCTGGGTCTACTGCTAGGAAGATTGGGCCACTGTGTCGAGCCAAGGAGTTTTTCTCGTCAGAATCTATTTTATACATTTATAAATCTACCATTCATCCGTGCATTGAATACTGTCATATCTGGTTAGTTGCTCCTACTATTCAGTTTGGCGTTCTTGACAAAATCCAAAGGAGGATCTGCAATATAATCGACCCTGACTTAGCAGTTCGCCTTCAGTCACTTTCTCACTAATGTAATGTGGCTTCCCTTTGTTTTTTCTACAGGTATTTTCATGGCAACTGCTCTGACGAGATTTTTTATTGGTTCCCCGGCCACATGTATTTACTCGTGCTTCTAGATTGGCATCAAGGACCCACCTTTTTACCATCGAAATGTAACCAACTCTTCTACTCTAACAGTTTCTTTTCTCGCACTTCTTGCCTGTGCAAATTACTTCCGTTTGCTTGCTTCCCTGACAGCTACAATCTCTAGAAGTTTAAACGTCAATTGCCATATTCTACCTACTTGATTCCCAGAAAGTAACGTCAATTGCAATCTTCTATCTACTTGATTCCCATCTATCTCGTATCATTTCTTCGACATCTCTTGTACCTTGTTTTTTCTCTCACTGTAACGCTATGCGCAACGGTGGCGGTTCTGCCTTGCTTGGGGTGAAATGATTATAAAAAAAATTAAAAAATATTCATTCTTTTCTATTTCTTGTGTTTCACAGGAAACTTCGGAGTCGTATGCCTCTGTAATTATCAAGGTAATAGTAATTCTCATATTCCAAATTTTCTTAATTTCTTAAGTAAGGATTTGATATTTTTTGTTTTATTTTCTCTTTCTCCTTCAAATCCATCTTGTCTTTTAGCGCACTTCTGTCGTCTCATTATCTGCTCAATTTATAACGTCAATATCATTCGCGTGACTTTGCCGCAAAGCAAGATAAGCTGACTCTACAATCACCAGCTTAAGTTAACCCATCTTAGATTAGAATTAGTAGGGTAGGGGGGACCAATTAAAGTACTACCTTCCGGTAGTCCCTGACAAACAGATAACAAGAACATGGCATTCTTCCTTAAAACATTGAATGAAGCTAGAAAAGAAAAAAAAAACACTGATATCAATATTTACGAAAATGGGCTAAGTCTGGCGCAAGGCTACTTTAGTAGAGCTCGTAATCAGAATCGAATTTACACGCAGTAGCCTGCAAGACGAACATTCTAAACATTGCTATACAAAGTGTAAAAAAACACTTAATATGATTATCTGAAACAAAGCCATAAGTGAAATTCAAACGCATAGATAGATAGATAGATAGATAGATAAATAGATAATTTAGAGAGTTCGGTTAGAGGGAGATAACTCATGACTACCAAAAGAGGCTTCACACAAGAAATGAGAATGATGTACCCTAGTGATCATAATAAAGGGTTCGGTTCGAAATTCTTAGCACCTGAAGAAGATAGAGCATACAGCGACCGAAACGTCGTACAAATAGCAACAAATATGAGCAAAATAGACTGAATAATGTAAATACAACCTCATCGCAGAAATATACATATACCTTTATTAACTAATAGACGAGATTAATAAATCTAATTGGGTGGGTGGGGGTATGAAACCGATGTTTCCTTATAAAAATGATCAATTTTAGTTCGCTAACTAGTCTTTCAGCGGTTCTCTGTGCAGGGCCAGGAGTTTTTTTCCCGTCTGAAACAATCCTGCACATATACAAATTTACCATCCGCCCGTGCATTGAATACTTCTGCCATATCTGGTCGGGTGCTCCTGCTATCCACCTACGGGTCCTAGACAAAATCCAACGGAGAGTCTGTAATGTGATCGATCCCGACTTGGCAGCTCGGATGCAGTCACTTTCTCACCGGTGCAATGTGGCTTCCCTGTGTTTCTTCTACAAATACTTTCATGACTTCTGCTGAGATAAGCTTAGCTCACTGGTACCCCCTATACATGGATCTACTCGAGCCACAAGATAAGCAACTAGGTTCCACCCTTTTACTGTGAAACCAATAAATTATAAACGCAAATTCTACTCCATCAGCTTCTTTTCTCGCCCTTCCCGTTTGTGGAATTTTTTTCTGTTTACTTTTTTCCCGACAGCTACAATCTTCAAGAATTCAAATGTAATAGTCATCGATCACACTAACTTGCATCCTCTCTCTCTCTCTCTCTCTCTCTCTCTCTCTCTCTCTTATGCCCCTTATTTCGTCCACTTCACTCTCATCAGTATTCTCATCGTTCCCTTACCCTCTTCCTGACACCCCCTGTAACCTGTCACTCTTTTTCATAACTTACCTCCTATGTAATCCCCTGCTCAACAGTGGCAGTAAAATGCCTTGCTTGGGGCGACACGATTATAAAAAATAAGGTTTGTAATACAAAACTGAAATTCTCACGATTAGTTAGCTATTCACATTTTTGAATGTTTATTCGGGTATATAATATCACAACAAAATGCTTAGCAAAACTGATCTATAAAAACATGAAGACGAAGTTTGTTTACGAGCGTCATGAGTAATACAATCTCATTTCTGCGGCCGACTTCCACAATTTATACGTACTCATAAAACAACGTACATCCATGCCACATACTTTCTCACATGTAGACTATTCTATTTATCGTATACTAACGCAATTCATTCGGTTGTACTTAAAAAAGATATATAAAATATTTTTTTATTTATTTGTTTGAAGATTATTTTTAATTGATACTCATATTTGAGTAAATATCTACTCAATTACGAGTATCGATTAAAAATAATATTCTAACAAATAACAAATGTCAATTGTTAAAACCATTTCGTTAATCTTCAGGATTTTCGTAACGTTGAATGTTTACATTTGTTGACATTACGATACATTTCAGAGCAGAGATGGTCATTTACGTGGAATCAAAAATTGTGTTATATAAGGCTTAATTTGGCTTCGAATAGAATCATTCGTAGTCGAGTGGTCTAAGACGCACTGGATCAATTCGTGACTTCCCCTATGTTGATAGGAGTCGCAGGTTCGAATCCTACCGAATGACGCGCATTTTCGTAACATGTAGATAACCAGGTGCGCTAGAAATAAATATAGTGTTTGATTAACAGAATATCTACTCAAATACGAGTATCAATTAAAAATAATGTTCGTTCAAATGAATTAAATATGTCGGTTGTTAAAACCATTTTCTTAATCTTCGGGGTTTTCCGTAACAATAAATATTTTGTGTGACGTTACCTTTGTAATTCATTTCTTTCAATATGAAAGAAAAAATACTCAAATAATAAAAAATAACTGAAATTTGTAGAGCTCTATAATTCTTTGTTTTATGCACACATAATCCGTTATATATATACACAGTACTGTGCAAAAGTATTAGGACAAGAACTATTTTGTCTTTTATGAGGCATATTGACAAAAAATAAACAATTTAATTAAAGTAATTTTATTTAATTTACTCAACAAATGCTTTAACAAAAAAAAATACTTGTTACAAAATAAATTTTAATATTTAGTATAATAGCCTTTTGCTTTGATCACAGCCTTCATTCTGTTAGGCATTGATATCTCAATCTATCTAAGAGTATCTTCTACCAAGCAGCTTGTATTCCCAAAGTGTGTCTAGCGAAGTAACATTAGATTTATCAATTCGAGAGTGGGGAATAAAAAAGTCAGTCATATTCAAGGACAATAGAATAATGAGTAGTTTCAAATAACTTGTTTAATAGAAAATAGGAAAAATTAGATATAGCTTCCTTTTATTTCTTTTACACTTAGTTTTAAATAATCAATATTTATTAGCAATTTATCTGGTTTTTCACTCTGTATTTGAATTTCAGTGAGGTTTTTAGGAAAATCACCCCTGTCCTAATACCTTTGCACACTACCGGTAGTGTGCAAAAGTGTTTGGGCAGGAGTGATTTTAAACTTTATTTTGATGCCTCATAAAAGATAAGATAGTTCTTGTCCTAATACTTTTGCGCAGTACTATATATATATATATATATATATATGTACCAACAATACAGTAGCACTAATAAAGACCAGTCAGAAAATACAAACGCTAACAAATCAGTAACGTAAGTCGTCAACAACCCAACGAGGACTACCAAGTGGGTTAAAGGGGGAAGAAAAAAAGAAACAAACAAAGCCAAATAACAATGAGTCAAGAGCTTGTTTGAAAGAAAAAAAAAACAAGGCGAAAAGCTTAACAGTAGAGAGCCCAATACGAAAGTACGAAAGTAGAGCAAAAATACAATAAACTAAATCTAAAATCTAAATATATATATATATATATATATATATATATATATATTTGAATTTTTACTTGTTTAACATTGTCATTTTTTAAACAATAAAAATAATAATAAAAAATAAAAATTCAAATCTGTCGAGTAATGCCAGTTTCGTGGATTTCCGTTAAATTTTGTAATATATATATATATATATATATATATATAAGCATTATTATGATTGAACTCTCTAGAGAAGAAAGTTTTAAAAACAATTTCCATTTCTGCGATATATGCATTACTCTTCAGAAATGAATTGAGTTCTTTCGGTGACTGTCGTGTGTATCCATAGCTTATATACAACACGTTAAAATTTCCCTTCTCTGATTCCATGCGCCTATGGCTTAGGAGGTAGCGCCTCCGACTGACACCAAATCTGTCGAATTTCGATCCCGGCCACACTGATGAGCTGTTATACACCGAAACAGGCTTGTGTGTGAATGACGAAAAGTATATATATATATATATGCATGCATATTATGTAGAAAAGGGGAGAGATTATTGTTGCTCCAGCAAGAGAAAATTGTATATTTCAAACAGAGAAAGAAATGCAAACTTTTTTTTTATTATTGTGTGAATTTTTTTTTTTCCGTATTTTATTTTGTATATTTCGCTACACATTTTTCGGGTCTTGAGACTATGTTCAGGCAAAGAATGGTTGGCCATACATATAACAAGTTTTACTTATGTTAACTTTTGCTTTTTTTTAAAAAATTGCTTTTGTGAGTAGTAGTCAGTCAGTTAAGTTCCATACGTGATACACGTTTGGGCGATCAAGTCTCGAAAGAGACATGGCTGACTGGGTAGAAACTTATCCTGCAGTAGATTGCCATTGCTTTCTGTGGTAGACTGGTTACCAGCCAATGCTATAGAGTACAATCTCTCCTGTTATTTAACTCATTAACTGGAGGGAATAGGCGGATTAATACCTTTCCCAAGGGGATTTGCGCGTAAGGAATTCAACCGGAATTCGAATTCGGCTCCCGAATTTGTGGTTCCGAGCCAATATCCTCTGCACCACAGCGCACGTTCTAGGAGTCATTTGATATTCGAATCTGTCTTGGACTGGTCGAGACATGTTCTTCTGGCTAAGGAGTAATAAAATAATTAAGCTTCGTCAAAGAAAGAAAAATAAAAAGGAGAATGTGTTGTTCTGTGTTCATAGCCCCCCTATCTTTCGTGACGTCTTTCTCTCTCTCTGTTCTTGTGTATTGTGCGAGATTGTGTGTATTTTTTGCATATTTGTGTGTGTGTGTGAATATCTAATCTAATTGAAATCTATTTTGAACACAATTTTATGGCTAAATAGAGTTTAAACATATTTGTATGACTTTAAATAGAGATTAGAGATAAAATGTATTTTCGGTTATTTTGCTATAAAATGTATTGTTGGTAATTCTATAAAATTGTATTGCTTGTTATTTTACTATAAATAGGTGTTGTTGGTCATTTTACAATATAAAAATGTATTGCCGGTAATTTTACACATTCATAGTGTTCTGTTTTTGTTTTCACTATTTGCCCATCGCTGGAACCCCAACAGGTAATATTACCCGAGTGTCAGGGTGCACCTCGGAACAATAGCAATCAGAGGCCTTGCTGCCGGATGTAGTTTATCGTTATATTCAGGAATGATTACCAGCAATATTTTTTTTCTAATAAAATTAAAGATATGGCATACATTATCAAGATTTTATTTTTTAAATTCGTTGTGATTAATTTTATTTCTTATAATAAGAAACAAGTTTCCATTCGTTTGATTTTGTAAGATGATTTGGTAAAAAAATACAGCTAATTAATTGTAATTTCATCATGAAATAAGGCCATTCTCTTGAATTACTTATAAAGTTTGAATTTGAATATTTAGATTTCGGGATTAAACAACACGTAAGGGTTGTTATGCTGCTAAACAAAAACAGCCAAACACTTTTTTAATACGCTCCTATTGTTTATATGAAAAGGATCGTAAACGGAGATACCTTTTACCATTCAAAGATCAACATTAAACTTGAAACCCTTACGAATCCGGGAATCTGATTGGCTAACTGCTGTCCAATCAGGAACTCTTCTTGAGCTCACTGGATAAAATCGATCCTGAAATCTTCCTCTTTTGCAATTGACAGCTGTAGTCACAACACGTTGACTGGAGCCGTCTCTTCTGATGTTAATGAAATTCAAAAGCGGCGAAGCCCACTTGTTACTTGGACATTCTTCTAAGTTCGCAAATATAAATTATATTTGCATGTCCTCTTTTTACCTATTATGCGTACACCTTTTTCTGTAAATTAAACACACTGAGCCTAATGGAATCGTAGTGTTACTTCTCTTCTTCAAGTGTGTCCGTTGGTGTCTTTGATTTTGTGAAACTTCACTGTAACAAGAAAATTTCCAGAGATTCTGCGCCGGATGCTATATCATAAGCAAATACGAAAACGAGGCGCGAAGCTAAAAGTAAAACGATCTTAACAGCAGAAGCTACGCCTCGTGTGATAAAATTAATTTTAAAAAGTAATAGTATCTTATTCTTTTATCAGACAAGAAGAAATCATTCTGGGAAGACTGCACAACTTATGATTTCAATTGGTCGACTTCTTTCACTCTGCGCTTCCTTTCTCGTCCGTCCACAATGACAATGCGCATTGATCTGAAGCCGACATCCTGCATTTGTAAACGAGGCGAAATGTTAATCCTTGAGCAGAGTGAGCTTCGTCTGACTTTGAGACAGACAGCTGTAATCTTTGACTTCAAACAACATTTGAATGTTAACTAATGCTTAAGAATTCGCAGTCGACGAACGGCTTCTGCCTGAATTTACACATCGTACTAAACTCTCTTCATATACAGACATCTAATGCCATATTTAAATAAACTCACACACGGCGCATGAATAGATATTTATGAAGCTTAGCTTAATTTGACACGAAATCAAATCAAACGCAAGAAGACTGTACTGCGCCAGTTTTCTGAATAGGAACATTACCTGTATGATACCCTGACTTAACCAACCACGTAGAAAAAGGGCAGCTATCTCAGGCATATCGAACACGGATTAAAATAGGCATACCAAATACCTTCCGACATATGCAAGCATACAGTCTTCTTTTCTTCTTTGTGGTGTGTCTTTTCAAGACGTAGGCGATCATGGGCTTCCACTTACCCCTATCCCTTGTTGCTCTTAACACTTTTCCTCTTGGTATCCCCCAAACACCGTTCCACTATCCACTTACTCAAGCCTTTCCGGTATGTCTCGCACTGCTTTCCCATCTCTTTTTCCCTCTATCCATCCTGTGAGTATCAGATTCTCTAAGCCCTCCTTCCTCATTATGTGTCCGAGAAACCATCAGAAAACTCCTGATGATAAGTATGTTTTCTTGTTGCTTGCATCCTCTCCAAAACCTCACATGTTCGGTCCATGGTATCCTCAACCTCCTTTTGTAGAACGACATTTCGGTTGCTTCAAGTCTCTACTTCATATTTGAGGAGACTCGACTTAGTAAATAATAATTACCAACCATACATAAAACCCAATGAATATCCATTATACATTCACCCAAAGTCAAATCACCCACCAAGTATAATCAAACATATACCCTCCTCCATAGAATATATAATTAGTAAACACTCTTCCAGTGATGAAATATTCACTTACAAATCATATTATCAAAAATAAATTATTTTCACCATTTATTTTTCATTTCAACTTATAACCAGATGAGGGGCACACGTAGCTCGGAAACGCGAAGATTTTTGTGTAGTGATACTATACTTTTATAAACCATTGTAACAACCATCACAATATATATATATATATATATATATATATATATATATATATATATTTGTTTTTCTTTAATCCGAAGTGGAAGAGTAGGAAGGTAAATTCCAAGAACCTGATCCTAATCAATATTAAAAAATTTTAACATTAAAAAGTGATGCAGGCAGAGAGCTCAATGTATTAAGAATACAGAGCCAATATAACTTAACATCACCCTTAACTTAAATGATGTATCCTACCAACCATTTCTCAAAGAAAATAGTTCCCCCACTTATATTAATATTTCATCCAACCACCCCAAAAATATTACAAAACAGATACCCAATATAGTGAATAATAGAATCAACCAATTATCATCCAACATTAAAACTTTCAACGCAAGTAAAAAATATTTACAATAAGGCCCTTCAAAAAAGCGGATATAAGAACAAGTTAACATATAATAAACCTATAATAGACTCCGAATCATCCAAAAATAAAAATAAAGGAAACTGTAGAAAACGAAAGATAATTTGGTTTAACCCCCCCCCCCCAACTTATTGTAAACTAACTAACATCAATATTGGTAAAAATTTTCTCAAGTTAACAGACAAACATTTTAATAACAGTAACCCTCTACGGAAGATTTTTAATAGGTACACCCTTAAAATTAGTTATTCTTGCACCCCGAATATGGACAGCCTTATTAGTTCCCATAATAGGAGAATTCTGGTAAACTTGCGCAATGCTGAATCTAGATCCGGAATTCTAAACGAATGCAACTGTAATTCTGTGGACGCCTGCCCGGTGGAGGGAAAATGCAAATCCACCCAGGTGATTTATGAGGCCCGCATTTCTCCATCTAACAAAAAAAAACGACTTCCGGACCTATATTGGTATGTCCGCCGGTTCTTTCAAACAAAGACTGTATAACCACAGGTACTCCTTTTCGAACCCCGGTCAGAGGTACCAGACAGCCCTTTCGCAGGCATTCTGGAAAATGGAAGAAGGGCTGGATCCTGAAATTAGCTGGAAACTGATAGGTTCAGCCCGTATTCCGAGGAATTTTCGTGATAGGTGCTGGCTATGTTTACTGGAAAAAATTTCAATATTAAAATACCCCCACCAACACCGGCTACTGAATCTTAGGAGGGAATTCATCAGTAAGTGCCGCCACAAGGCAAATTATTCGAATACTTAAATTTAGAATTTAAATCCCCGTTGACTAGATGTTAGAATATAAATTAAAAGGATTCAATTTAAGTTTTAATCTTAATTTTACCCTAACGTTAACCTTAAAAAGTATTTTAACCCCCCTACTTTCCTATTCCAACCACCTTTAATTGCCTATCTTTAGAAAATATGGATTCTTTTACTAAACCCCTTTTTGCTTGGTTAACACATATATGTATATATTTTTTTCTCTAATATTTTTTCTCTAATATTTTTTCTCTAATATTTTTTCTCTAATATTTTTTCTCTAATATTTTTTAAACTGATAACTTCCTGTAATTGGCATTTAACTCGCTTCTACCTAAAAGGTTTAATCAAATAAACTTTTAAAAAATTTTAAAATCTTACATTGAAACCCATTTCTTCTCGCCTAAATACACCTTTCTCCCCTTCCTAAATATACCATTTCAACACCCTGTAACCCCACGACTACCAGCTCTGTCCTTTTTCCACTTTGTGACCGTTGTTAACCAAAAACCCCTCCACACTCTAACTCAGGGCCTTCGCCATTTGGGAAAACAATGTCGCTGACGTGACGTAGAGTCTCTATTAGAGATCCTATGTCGAAATCTACATCCGACACCTTTGAATTTTGAAAATTTTCTCTAATTATATATATATTTGTATATAAAATGATAAACCTCATCACTTGATAGGACACAAGTAGTGTCAAAACAAAATGGCTACTTTGTTACAATTTCTGAAGATAGATAGAGAGAGAGAGAGAGAGAGCAAAAATTTGTAAAGACATAAGGTAAAAGATGTTTCTAGCTGTATACAATTTGGACATAGAAATCAACACTGCATGGCAACTGTAAAGTTAACGCATCAGTATGATCTTCTGACAAAGTAATCCCCATACACACACACATAGATAGATCCGATGAAAGAAATTTAAGAGATAAAAAATAGCAGTAATAATATTGATAATAAAAATACTATTATTTATTGTACATTATTAGGCTTTTAGGACAAATAAAATCGTAGGTGACAAGAAATCAAGAAAACGGAAGAGAGTTCCAGAAGCAAGAAGTTTGCGAAAAGAAACTATTAGAATAGAACATACGGCTGCAGCAAACTAGTTCAGCAGTAAAACGGCTGGACCTAGTTGCCAACCCAGTAATATGCTTCAATTTATGCAGTCGCTACGCCAATGAGAAAAGCTTATCAAATCAATTGTTATTAAAATATTTGTTAGTGGGATCCCACGTCACGCTAGTAGGAAAGTTACTGAAGCTGAAATGTTAAGTCTTCATCGATTATATTCAGTCAGTTAAGTGCCATACGTGGGCGATCATGGCTCTTTCGATTCATGATTGACTAGCTAGAAGATTTTTCCCGCATTAGATTGACGTTTCTTTCTGCTGTAGACTGGTTATTAACTAATACTATAGGATCCAATTTGTCCTGCTATTTACCCAATTGCTATAGAAGAAATGGATTCATACCTTTCCCAAGGTTAAATCGCGTATATAAATGCAACGAACCTGACTGGAATTTGAACTTGGTTCTCCAATTTCCCATTCCGTGCCAATACCCAACGCCACAATGCAAAATCATCGGTTATATTAAACACCATTAAAATTACATTCATAAAATCGTGGAAAAATAGTAAAATATTTTAATTTTTATGATTAATACTGGATTTTTTGGTAGGCAATTTACGGTAGGTTTTTCAAAAGATGGGTGATATTTTTATTGTTGTTTTCAAAAATATCGAATTTTATGAGGACACAAAAATGAAAACAGGGACACTTAAAGAAAGTTTACTGCTTGCGTGCTTGTGATCAAATCAAAGAAATAGTAAAAAGAAATGTTGATTGAATCGAACTAAGATTTAACACACGCAGGCGTTCAGAAATGCAATAAACTAGCGTTGCGTTTGCGAACGACAAAGAAAACCTCATTCTATTATTCTGTATCGAACAAATTCAGAATTATTACCATATGGACCGGAATTACACCTGCTGTAACCAACATTTCTTAATCATAATTTTCAACTCCAACTTGAGAAGCTGGATATATAAGACTAAACGTAAATCATTTCAAGAAACTATAAACGAACTTCTTGTTGCATCTCCGGTGATTATGCAGATAGAAACTGAGGTCAGTGAATATGGAAAAGTAATTGTCATCAGCAAAAAGAGCAGCTCAAAGTTCCAAATACATGTGGAGGATGTTAAAATCAAGCAGCTACAAAAATTTAAATATCTGAAAAGTGTTCTAACCGAAGACGGAAAGTGCGACACAGAGATCCAAAGGCGAATTGGCATGGCAAAGGACGCGTTCCAGAAGCTGAGTAAAGTATTAAGACACAGGAAACTTTCACTAGAAACAAAGAGAGTACTAGATTGCTACGTGATGTCAGTTCTTCAATATGGCAGTGAATGTTGGACAATATCAACAAAGATGATGGAAAAACTTGAAGCAACACAAATGTGGTTCTACAGAAGGATGCTGCGGATATCATGGATCGAGCATGTGAGTAATGATGAGGTTTTGGAAAGGATGAAAACAAAAAGGAAATTAATATTGAGCATCAGAAAGAAACTGAAGTTCCTGGGACATGCAATGAAGAAGGTCTTGGAGAACCTGATACTAACAGGCCAGATAGAGGGGAAAAGAGACAGGGGGAAAGCAACGGATAAAATATTTGAAGGACCTGATCAGGTGAATGAGGAACAAGGATTGCATGATGTAACGGGAGAAGGCTTGCTCAGAGCCACCAGGAATGGGGAAACGTGGAAGGCCATGATCGCCTACGTCCTGAAGGGACAAGGCACATAGAAGAAGAAGAACGTAGATTCTGTTTGTTGTTTTTATAAATATTTCCATGGCAACTGTTCCGATGAGCTATTCTTGGTGACTCGACTGCATAAATTCAAGCATGTGACTAGATTGGCAACTAAGCTTCACCGATTTAATGTTAAACTAGCTTGAAGAAACTATACGTTCTACTCTAATAGTGTTTTCGTACACTTCTCACCTATGAAACTCATTTCTGATTTCCCGCTTCCCTGCCACATACAATCTCCAAAAATTTAAATGCAACGCCAATCACCATCTTCTGTTTTCCTGAAACCTCTTCCTTTATTATCCTGTCTCCCCGCTAGCGTTTTCTTGTTCTCCTTCACTTCCAATAGCTGCTTATAACTTAGTGGCATTATCGCCTTACTTAGAGCGAAAGGATTAAAAATCGTTTCGTAATGGATATCTGCCATGTTTTTCGGAGTTACCTTAAAGCCGAGTTTGAATTCCAGTTGAATTCCTTGCATTCACTTACGTACAAATACCGTTGGGAAAGGTATTAATGCTTCTCTTCCCTCCAGTTATGGGTTAAATAATACGACAGATTGGATTCTGTAGCCTTGGCTGGCAACCAGTCTACCGCGGAAAGCAATGGCAACCTACTGCTGGATAATCGCCTACCCAGTCATTCATATTTCTTTCGAGACATGATCGCCCAAAGCGTGTATCACGTACGGCACTTAACTGACTGACATTCTTCAGAATTTAAATATGTCTGACAAACAATCAGAAACATTGACAAATATATACGTCCATATCTAGATGCGTATATTTTAATGAAGAGAAGAGACGCATATTTACAGATTCATACAAATATTACCAAACAAAGGCGCAGTACTAACTAGATAGATTTATTAAAAACAAAATTACGCATGCGCATACGACTGTTATATCAAATGACTTCATCTCACGAAGCTCAAAAGAAAACGTGTCCCGTTTGGCTCGGGTATTGATGACTGGTAAGCAACACTGAAGCGGTAAATAAAGTCATGGCGCACAGCGATTTAATATTGTATTTGTAAGTTTATTAGTCACGCTTTCTGAGATTTAAATAATTAAGAATCGTGTCCCAAATATTGACTGAAATATTGATTAGTTGCCGTCATGAATGCATGATCATGGCCTTAACGCGCTAAGATTTATGCCTTCTTGAGCAAGAAGAAGAATCCTCTGTAACATAATAAAAACCATATATAATCGGAGTCTAACCGTACTGATACGGCGAAACAGATCTGTCTGCGAAATGACAATATATATATATATATATAATATAATATAATATATCTCTTGTCATACTCATGGAGAGAGAGACAATAGCGAGATAGCGTCGGCTCAGTTCATTCTCTTTACTACCAGTCATTAAATTTTACTACCAGTTATGAAAGCTCTTGCCGTGTGTTTGCTTTTTATCGGTGCTTTATTATTTTATTTTTGTGCAATAATTATGTTGTCGAGTGGTAAAGAATATATATATATATATATATATATATATATATATGGTTCATTAAAAATGACAGAGAAGATTAAATAACAGGACAGGTTGGGTTCTATAGCCTTGACTGGCAACCAGTCTACTGCAGAAATTAATGGCAACTTACTGCGGGATAATCTTTTGCCCAGTCAGTCATGTCTCGAAAGAGACATGATCGCCCAAGCGTGTATCACGTGTTGTCCTTAACTGACTGACTAAACACTATTTGGCGCTGAAGCGTTAAAAGATGGGTAGAAAGACCTGCCGATAACCTGAATGAAGATTTTTCTGTTTTTTAGAAAACGTGAAATCTCTAAAACTTAAAAAGATTTCTCACGGAGAGGCAAAATGCAAAAGAATCCATTTGGTGAATTTGGACAGCTGATTAATGACCTTGCCTTTTAGTACAAGTTATCAAAACACAGGACTTGGTAGAAAATCTTATATAAGTTAAAATTTGAAATCATAAAAAAAAATTTAATGACCAGCCAAGCAGACAACGAACGAGACTTCACTATAAATAGGATCAGAAATAAGTATTTCTTTGTTCATTAAAAAATTAATGATCCTGACAAGAAATCGAGGGAGTCATCTGGCAAATTTCAAAGTATGAACCAGAATTCTTTATTGCATAGGAGAAATTTGTAATAATAATAAAAATAATTAGTGAATGCAACCCGAGACCATTGAATCAAATCAGTCGAAGGAGGACTGTGGTGGTGAGCAGAGGTGGAAAACTAGGGAAGGCGGAGAAGTTATTCACGCCTCTTGAATTGTGTTGGTGTGAGGTGCCAATGAATGAAGGAAGGAGTTGATTGAATGGTTCGATGCATATGACTGCTACTTACGAAAAGGGAAAACCCCGAATTGGAAAAAATAATTTATCTTCGAAAGCCAGACGACAAAGAAAGATTTATTAAAATTAGTGGAATCACCGATGTCCTCAGACCAGTCATTCTCCACACCAGTTTTAGGTGAAAATCCATATAAACGAGAGCCTGAAGTGGCTAAAAAAGATAGGATCCGAGAGCTGAAGAGAATCTGGTAGAAGTTGCAGTTGAGACGAAAGACCACGCCGCCTGATATCACGTGACTGCTTGCCTAAAAAGATCTCCGACTCGGCTCCTGTGTCAAACTTAACAGAAAAACCGAATTGTTATATTTCAAATAAGACGGGGGTTGGGATGATAGCTGTCTGCATGAAGGATGATAGGATATGACTGCTGAAATGACCAAGCCCTGTACCGAAAATCGAAGATATCATTTTTTTTCTTCTTCTTATGACTTGCTCAACCTGAACGATTCATTTGCAGCGGTTCCTGAAGGTTATTCGACTTAAACCCGTTTTATGATCAAATCCAATCACAACGTGGGATAGGATAGGGTGTAGACCGAAGTGATCGATTTATCGGTCCAACCGCAGGAATTGGGCAATTGGAAGACTGACGGAGAGGGACATCACAGATGAGCTATTGTAGTTTTTTTTTGGGGGGGGGGGGGATTAGTATCCCACTCCAAGTAAAGCAATAAAGGCACTAAGACACAAAGTGGTTAATGAATGTGAAAAAATAAGAAAAACGAAAAACATTATGAAGGAGAGAGAACAATAAAAAAAGAAATCAAGAAGACAGTAAATAACAATTGACATTGCATTTAAATATTTGAAAACGTGGCTCAAAAGTAAGCAGTCTGAAGTGAGTTCCACGATCGAGAAAAGAAACTGCTAGCATTGAACTCACGATTACATTTTTTTTAATCGTATCACCACGAGCAAGGCGGTAACGCCACTGATGTGCAGGGGGCTACGTAAGAGTGAAAAGATTGGAAAAGAGAAAGCCGGAAACCACATCCTAAACAGGGAACAAGGGATGAGCCTCTTAACCTGTTCAATAGACGTGGGTGGAGTGTGAACCAGGCGATAGTTTAGTCTATCTACTCCAACTGGAGAAAAAAAGAAAAGAAAAAGGAGTGAAAAGATTGGAAAAGAGAAAGCCGGAAACCACATCCTAAACAGGGAACAAGTGATGAGCCTCTTCACCTGCATCTAGCCAATTCAACTGTAAAATAAAATGATGATACTTTGTTGCCAATCTACTTTAACGCTATACATCTAAATAAGCAGATAGGCTCTCCTATCATCCGATTCGCACTACTCTGCGGTCTTTTAAACAGGAGTTCATCCTTTGTTTCCTATTTAGGATTAGATTTACGATTCCTTCTGAAGACTTTTCATTCTCTTTCATTCTCTTGCACCTTAGTGTAATTATCGCCTTCCTTGGAATGAATTGATTAGGAAAAAAAATGCTGATTTCCGAGTCGACTAACAAATTTAAAACACATATTGCAAAAACTTTGGAAAACTACTTACACAGTAATGAAAGTTGGCACGTGTCGTAAAGTTCTCGAAGATTAGAACTATTCAATCACAAGAGTCAGATTGGACGTAAAATTGAGTGTCGCCGCCGTATGAGTGCTGGAGTTGTTCAACTTTCACGTTCCATCGTTGATAGAGTTCAACATTGTTTACACAGTCTTTTCAGTCAGACTTCCTTTCTACTTTGCAAACCCTTTCCCACGGATGCAACGTTGCAAACCTGTTAATACTCTATCGCCATTTTGATGACGTCATCCTTTAATTTCACAACTTCAGACACTTTACAACTAGAACACATCATACCACTTCTCCGGAGTTGAATCACCCACATTTCCTCAATTTTCCATTTGCAAGAAGAAATTTCTACTCATTTCTTTTTCGTAGGAGCTGATAAGAACAGACTACTACGTGTATAGTTCGCTTAACAATGAACAAGTCAAGGGTCAAAAATTATCTATCATGGAGAGAGAGGCAATAGTTCATTTTCTTTACTACCAGTCATTAAACTTTACTACCAGTTATGAAAGCTCTTGCCATGTATTTGCTCTTTAGCAGTACTTTATTATTTTATTTTTGTGCATTATGTTGTCGAGTGGTGAAGAATATATATATATATATATATATATATATATATATATATACTCTCTATTATAATAATACCGTTGTGTATTCCTTTGTGTGCCGATACACACTTGCCTGAAAAAGAGATAAAAAAAGCCATGTTCGCCTTATTGCAAACTATAAACAAGGTGACTAAAAAAGAATTTTAGAGAAGTACCATTTTAGTTCCCTACCCCCACTCATCCCTACAGAAAAGAAGTCTAAAAAGTTATTTTATTCCGATTTGAACAGAGGAATAAAACGGATGTTGTTTTTTGTTGTTGAAAACAGAAATTCGCTTTCCCAAGATTGCAAATTGGCTAAAAATAAGTGTGAGATAAATATTACAATTATGATTAATTTACCTAAAATAAAATAGCTGAGCTAAGCGAGGTCAAAATGTCAGGCAGCCCTGTTAATAAGAATAGCACTGCGTGCAAATGATACACAACTGAGAAAGATTTTTGTTTTCTAATCCTCGGCGACGCAGCTGAGAGGTCAAGTGTCAAATCCACCTTGTTTAAAAAAAAAAACAAGAGACATTACTACGAAAAAGCGATTATGGAATTTTTAGATTCATAATTTTTAGATTCATAATTTCCTGTTGAAGTTTTGGTATAGGATAGCTGACATGAACGGGGGTCAGGTGTCAATCGACCGTGTTGAGATACGACCGCTGTCTGTGGCAGAAAGGAACAATTGGGGATTTTTTTTTTATTTTCCTAAAATTTTGGGCGAGGTATATCCGATATAATTAGTAATCAAGTACAGAATCATAAAACAGTTGAAAAGGAAATTTTTATTTTCCTTGTTCCCAGCGAGATACAAGTCGATACACACATGCCTGGTAAAGAGATCAAAAATATCAGGCTCGCCTTATTGCAAACTATAAACAAGGTGACTAAGGAAGAAATTTTTATTCTTATTCCCCTGGATTGGGAATTCAGTTAAGAGCAAAGGTTAAGTATATTTATAGTATAAATCCAAAATATGAAAATAATTTAAATATGAAAAATGTAAGAAAATTGTTCTTTGGGGCCAAATATTACTTTCCAACATAATTTTCATTGTATTTATCAGAAAATCTTTATCTCGATCAATGGTTTCCAATTTTTGTTTTTTTCTTTTTGATAAAAAGTACATTTAAAAATTTTAAAAAAATCAGAAAGAAGATTAAAGGGAGATAATCATATATTAGAAGTCAGAATATTATCATTGAAAATAAATATTATTGATAACTCTCTTTTAATTTGCTGACATTAAATACTATATTCTTAATACTTGGTATAATGCAAAAATATCAAAATGATAAAATCGAACAATAATTATTTCTAACTATTTATACTGAGACTCGTGCAAGCAATTGCAAGTAATCCATAATAATATTCTATATTTTGAAATATTATTTATTTTTGGCATATGACTTTTGAAAGTCTTTTAATTATTCCGCCTCACCTGCTGTTCTCTTCCGCCGCACCTGAGGCGGGCTGCACCGTCTGGGAACCACTGATCTCTGGAGGTGCAAAATACCATTTTAGTTACCCACCCCCACCAAATCCAACAAAAAAGAAGTCTAAATAGTTAAATGTAAAATTTACCCTTTTGGGGGAAAATTTCGCTTCTTCAATGCAGAACAGGGTTTCTAGACTTAAACCTCTGATTTTTAACTGAAAATGTAAAAGTTTAGTTCTAATCTTACTTTTAAATGCAAAAATAACATTAATACCGTACCATAATTCAACTGAAAATTATTCAGAAGTTCAAAAGCCACAAATGTCCACTTGGCTCCATTGTGTGAGCTCATTGTGCAGTGAGAGAAAGAAAATGAAAAATAAACTGATCAGTAGCCAGAAGTTCGTGGAGGAAAAGCGACCAAAAAAAAAAAAAACACACAGAAAGAAAAGCACTTATCTTTAAAGAGGCAGGTATTTTGTGCCACTTTTCATATCAGGCAATGGATTATTCCAAACCTGAATATTTCGGATTGTCTGCATATATCGCTTTAGAATAGTATCTATACTATAATATATTTCTATCTATTCAAATCTCTTCATATCTCTCCTAATCTGATATGGGTTTGGTTTCACGTTCAAAAAAACAAGTAAACCTATAAGATAGTTCTACACATTGTTTACGTTGAAGTGGTTTTGCTACCAATTATATTTCTGAGAGTCTGACCCAAAATGCATATTAAGATTTAATTACAATCATAATACTTGCTCTCAATATTTGTGGCCAATTGAATGCTGAAAATTGTATCTCTTCTGCACAGATCGCAACCTATCTCTCAAGTCAACTTCATTTTTGATGATGATGATGAAATATATTTCTAACATATAAAATTCAAACTTTGTGAGTGGGTCTCCCCGTAACCCTGAAAAATAATTATATATGTACATATATGTTACTAATGGAAGTATATTTACTTTAGATATTTACTTTAAAAATGCTCAATACTTCCTGATGACGGTGTTTTAGCGCCGAAACTTTATAGTTATGCAGTATGCAATAATAATAGTAATAATATATATATATATATATATATATATATATATATATATATATAGCACCTTATGAGCCAGACAAACCCACCTAGGTTGCAGCACCTAAACGGCCTGACGATCCGTTTAAGTGGTGAATTGTCTGGCTTATTAGGTGCTATTTATTTAGTTTGCTCTAGCTTTATATTTGAGCACTTTCTGTTAGATGATTACTCGTGTCAGGTTTTTCTTTGGGCTTTGTGCTGATTTCGGTCCAAACACTTTTGACTGACTTTCATGCCCTAAGCTCTTTCTTTTTTTACAACCATTTTTCCCTTCATTCGATTGTTTTTCGAGGAAGGTTTTCGAGACGAGTATTATTATAATCTCGTTTATATATATATATATATATATATATATATATATATTTTAATTCAGATACTTCAATCCAAGGGAAAAAAGCAGGAAGGTAAATTCCAAAAACCCGATCCTAATTAATATTAAAAATTTTATTTTAATATTAAAAAATGATACAGGAAGAGAGCTCCATACAATTCTCTTTCCTTCTTTTGCGAACCCAGACGATGGCAATTTTTTTCTTTTCTTGTTTATTTGGTTTTATTTTATCTTTTTCTTTTTATTTTCTTTTTTAATTTCTTTGCAAATCTATTTAAAAAGTAAAAGTAGACTAATTTTTCTCCAGTTTCTGAAAGGGTCTTTCTGTTGCTGAGGTGATGTGTTATCCCTCGTGGGGATCTTCATATCGAAATGGCCATTCAACATCTTTGAATTAATCCTTTTTTTTAATATATATATATATATATATATTAATCGTATCACCCCGAGCAAGGCAGTAACGCCACTGATGTGCAGGGAGCTACGTAATAGTGAGAAGATTGGAAAAGAGAAAGCCGGAAACCACATCCTAAACAGGGAACAAGGGATGAGCCTCTTAACCTGTTCAATAGACGTGGGTGGAGTGTGAACCGGGCGATAGATAGATCTATCTACTCCAATTATATATATATATATATATATATATATATATATATATATATTGTTTCATACTTAGTTTCTGATCAACAGACCAGTGCACATTTTTATTAAAACGTGTTAAATACAATTATATTGTAGAACTTTTGAATATTTTCCATTTTTAAACGAGTTATTACACGACCTAGGTTTCTAACATGAGTGGTGCCTTCAGGGGATTTTCAATAACTGATTTTCGTAAAAAAGAAAAACGGTAAACGGTAAAATCAGCTATTAAAAATTGCCTGAAACACCACTCATGGTAGAAACCTAGGTCGCGTAATAACTCGTTTAAAAATGGAATATATATAACTGATACAAATATAAATGTCATTTAGCTGATTGATATTATATTGATAGGATAAAGAACAAATTAGAAAACATTTATATTATTTAACATATTTCTATTTTATTCAAACTTCATTCGAAAATGAAATTCATAAATATTTCCTATTCGTTCCTTATCTTGTCATTTTGGATTCAACACTATATTTTATACCAATGTTTGACGATTGTCACATGCAGAGTTCTGCTATCGTTGAATACATATTTGTTACTAGTATAAATTTATCATTAGTATAAATTTTAGTTCTATTATTTTGCATCAAGAAGCTTACGACCACATGACGTTAAAACACTGGATCCTGTACGAAGTTAAGTAACGTCGAGCCTGTTCAGTACCTAGATTTGTGACCGCTTGTGAGTATCAGGTGCTGTGATCTTGGATGTGTAGGTGGTGTAATGGATAATGGCTTGGAATTATCAATTGGAAAGACGAGTTTCAATTCCGGTTGAGTTCCTTATATTCACTTCCGCGCAAATACCCTTGGGAAAGGCATGAATCCATGAATCTTCTATATAAGATTTACATCGCTAAAATCATTCTTCTTCTTCTGCGCCGTGTCCCTTCAGTAAGTGATCATGGCCTTCTAAATCTCTCTATCCCTTGTAGCTCTTAACAGCCTTTCTCTTGTTACTCCGCCATCAGTTTGCTCAATCCCATCAAGTATATCATGCGTTGCTTTTCACTTTCTCACTTTTCCCCTCTATCTGTTCTGTACTCAAACCCTACTTCCTCATTCACAGAAACTTCAGGTGCCTTTTCCAGGTGTTAAGTATAAGTTTCCTTTTCATTTCCATCCGCTTAAAAGATCGTCATTGTGTTGTGGGGAGTTACCCACTTAATAATGGACTCTTCTTTGCCTATATTAACCAAGAGTTAATTACTCTCGAGGACGTGTGCAGGAGTGAGAGAGACTCTCGTGAGGACTCGTGTGGAGTGAGCAAGGGCGACATAGACTCTGGTTCCCAGTACGACTTCAGTTCAGCGCAAGCTATTATTACTTTCCTCTTTGTATTTGTTTGTATTTCTTCTTGACGTAATATATGTTCTTGAACCTACCACCTTGTTGACTTATTATATTATGGTCCCATACCGGGTCCATATCACATTGCTAACATTGTTCGGTCCATGGTATCCTCAGCATCCTTCTGTACCATAAAATTTCGGCTGCTTCAAGTCTTTCCTTCATCTTTGATGAGATTGTCCATACTGAAAAACAAACATCACATAATAACCCAGAACTCTTTTCTTCGTTACTAACGAAATTTTCCTGTCTTTCAACACTCTCCTCAGCTTTTGGAATGTATCCTTGGACATACCAATACGCCTTGGGATATCAGTGTCACACTTTCCGACATTTGTTAGAACAATTCGCAGGAATTTAAATTTTTGTACCTGGCTGATTTTAATATCCCCAACTTGTAGTTGGCATTCTGGGCTTTTTATCTCTAGAAAAATTAAAAAATAAACTTGCGTATAAAAAATTTAGATTTCGGTTTTTTTTTGTTCTATAAATACTTTCATGGCTTCTGCTCAGACGAACTTAAGTCACTGATGCCTCCTCAACAGGTGTTTACTCGTGCAACCAGACTGGCAACTGAGTCCCACCCATTCACAGTCAGGTTAGCCAAATGCAGACGACAATTCTACTCCTTCAGCTTCTTCTCTCGCACTTCCCGCCTGTGGAACTCACTCCCGTATTCTTGCTTTCCTGACGGCTACAACCTCCAGCAAAGTCAATACTCATTTACTAACCACTGGACTCTAGCTCTCTCCCCACCGCTGTATAACCTTCCCTTTCTCTCCACCTATGTATCTGTCATCGCACCTGTTTTCTCAGCTTTCTATTGTTCTTTTCTAACTAGTTTGTACTCCTCACTCTTTTCTAATTAATCTTTTTACATTTATGTAGCCCCCTGCACATCAGTGGCATTTCCGCCTTGCTCGGGGTGAAATGATTAAAAAAAAAAATAAATAAATAAAGCAAAGCAATCACTTGATAAGTGTTATTCGGACTCTACTTTGTCAGAAATAACGGTTAAGAGGTGGTATGCTGTCTTTAAACGTGGCCATACAGACACAACTGATACTGAACGCGCAGGTCATCTAAAATCGGCAGTTATACCGGAAAACACCAAAAATCTACAAACTCGTTTAGGCCGATAGTAAATTGAAGTTGCGTGAAGTAGCAGAGGAGTTAAACATATCAGAAGGCAGTGTATTCACCATTTTGCATGAATATTTGTCAATGTGAAAGCTGTGATCAAAGAGGGTACTGCATTTGCTCGCAGTCGATCAAAAACAACACGTCAACGATTCAGAGCGTTGTTTGCAACTGTTTCAACTCAACAAGTTTTCGCGTAAATATGTGACAATGGATGAAACATGGATCTACCACTTTACTCTGAGTGGACAGCAGCAGATGAAAGCCGTCCAAAGTGACCAAAGACACAGATATCAGCAGGCAAGGTTTTGGCCTCCCTATGTTGGAATACGTAAGGTAATTTGTTCATCGATTACCTTGAAAAAGGAAAAACCATCAATAGCGAATATTATATAGCATAAATGGCGAGTTTGAAGGAAAAAAAAAACGGACACAAATAAAGAAGAAAAAAGTGATCTTTCACTAAGACAACGCACCGTGTCATAAGTCGATCGCAACGAGGGCAAAACTACATGAATTGCACTTCGAATTATTTCCGCATCAACCCTATTCTCCAGATATGTCCCCCCAGTGACTACCGACTGTTTGCAGAACCTCAAAAAATGTCCCAAGGAAAGAGATTAGGCTCCAATGAAGAAGAAATATCGGAAATGATGCGTATTTTGAGGCCAAAGACAAATCGTTAAAAACAAAGCATTGAATAGATACAGAAGCGTTGGAATCAGTGTATCATCCTAGAAGGAAAATATGTTGATGAATAAAGTCGATTTTGCCGAAAAGTTAGCGTTTTATTACTTAGGCCCGGAATTTATTGAGGGAAGTGTTAGATCTTATTATTTAAAAATAAAAGTCTCGTAAATGTTCATGTGTAACCGTTTAAACATGTCTGCCTTCATCTAACAGCACCTCTTTATGATAAGACAGAGGATAAACATTGAACTTAATACGTATGTAGATGATTTCGCAAAACGTTAGCTATGTAAAATACTAATTAGCCTTGATCATTTGCGTTAAAGCTAGATGCTATATAACTCTAACACATTTATGTCATTCCGTTTCAGTAGGTGGGCGATTGTGGTTCACTCGTTGTGGCGCAGTGGATATCGGCTCGGAACGAGAAATCGGGGGAACCGAGTTCGAATTCCAGTTGAATTCCTTGCATTCACTTACGCGCAAATACCCTTGGGAAAGGTATTAATCCGTCTCTTCCCTCCAGTTATGGGTTAAATAATAGGACAAATTGAGTTCTATAGCCTTGGTCGGCAACCAGTCTACCGCAGAAAGCAATGGCAACCTACTGCGGGATAATCTTCTGCCCAGTCAGTCATGTCTCTTTCGAGACATGATCGCCCAAGCGTGTATCGCGCATGGCACTTGACTAACATTTAATCCTTCACCGTTTTTCAGGACGTGGGCGTTTATTACTCACTTTAATTAACTTTTGATCAATTCACCGTCTTTCAGGACGTAGGCGTTCATGGCTCTCATTAATTAAGTAACCTTTGATTCTTAACCAATTTTCAGAACATGGGCGTTTATGGCTCACTAAAATTAAGTAACTTCTGATCCTTCACCGTTTTCAGGACGTGGGCGTTTATGGCTCACTACAGTTGAGTAACTTTTGATCATTCAACGTCTTTCAGGGCGCGGGCGTTTATGGACTAACTACAATTAATCACTTTTGGTTCTTCACCAATTTTCAGAATGTTGGCGTTTATGGCTCACTACAATTAAGTAACTTTTGATCATTTTCTGGGTGCCCCTTACTTTCGGCCTTTTGCCACATCTAAGCTGCGCTTGAAAAATCACCGTACTTGTGTCATCGCTAAAGATGTAGGTAAAATTATCGGCTCCCTGTACCCCTCCAGTAACTCTACATGCTATCTTGTATCTTTTACAAGAGCCAAATCAAACCAGAAATGGAGTACTGTTGACATATTTGGATTGGAGCTACCCAGATCGAACTCTCCTCTCAATCTTAATCTGTTCAAGTCTAGGTTTAACTGTTATCTTACTCTCCTATCCATACAAACATAACTTTCTACCTCGAGTGGCCCTGTGCTTTGTACAAGGCAAACTTTACAATATATATATATATATATATATATATTATTATTATTATTATTATTATTTCCAAAAATATTCTTCCTTATATCCTATGAATTTTCTATTAGCGGACCAGACAATTTATGTAGTATCACCAATTTAACTCACTAAATAATATACATCATCAGATCCACTTCATAAAAATATCTAAGAACCGATAAATAAATAAAATAGAAATTCAATCTTTAGCGTCAGTTCTTATTACAGTGGCAGGCTACACTTTGTCAGTGCAGGAAACTTTCTTTTTAAAGGTCACTTATTTTCTTCAAAAAGCTAAAATTTACTTTGTAAAGAATGTGAACCTACACTAGTTCTTCGCATCGACGCCCAAATCTTCGTAGCGGATCGATAGCTGATCACTTTGTTCGAAACTCAGACCTGTCCCACGTTTTGTTTGATTGATCACAAAGCCGGTTTGGGTTGAAAGTTGCAAAATTCACTGTATCAACGATCTAGACAAAGCTGGGAGCCACAATAAGTGAAAAAATCTTTGTAAAATTAACAATATATATATATATACATGCTAGCCAAGAAAAATAGATAAATTCACGGCTATTGAAAACGAACAACCACACGAGATAAAAAAATTTTATGACACTTGGATGCTGACAACAAAGTTCAGTCAGAAAGATAAGGATTCTGTATTTCTTATCGCTAGATTCAGGATGGCCATCGTCGCGAAAGGGTGAGTCGCTCGGTAAGACGGTGAAGGATCAAAAGTTACTTAACTGCAGTGAGCCATAATCGCCCACGTCCTGAAAGACGGTGAAGGATCAAAAGTTACAAGCTCAACTCAACTCTCTGAAAACCCACCGACTCTTGCTTATATTGAGCCTCGCATCCAGCGAAGGTGGGTGTGATGTACTCTGAGTACGCTAGCATTTTCAAATGACCAATGAGTGATTCTTTTTTAAAACACCTGATCAACCCCATTTCTTTCTCTCTTCTATGAGTGCCTCTTACCACTGCTCGAGAGGCGTGGTACGTTTCTCCGATATTCCAGAAATCTCACCGGGGCTTTTTTTCCTCATTGGTCATCTGATCAACCCCGTCTCCTTCTCTCCTGTGTAAGTGTCTCTTACCACTTCCGGAGGAACGTGGTCCAGTTCAAACGGCCAAATCTAATTATTGCTCCAAAATTTATTTCGTATCGAATCTTTGGTGTGTGGTCGTTTTTCACATCTGTGTTTTATCATTTCAATTTTCCCCTGCCAACAAGTAACAAAAAAAGGAGACAGTTTCTCGACGTAAGGCGTTTTTAATTATCTTTCTCGTTTTGTATGCCACCATCGTGAGAAATTATATCTAGCTTCGGTCGAAAGAAATGTTTATTTATTTATTTTTTTTAATTTTCAGCGTCGCACAATTCTCTAAAAACAATCAAAATTTATTTCTGGGAATTCCGTCTTTCTTTCTGACCAGGGGTGGACTGTCTCTAAGGGTCATAAAATTCTTTCAACAATTTTCATGCATGGGAAAAGATTGTTTCAAATCAAATCATAGTTAGTTATCATTTTATCAATTGCTAAATTTTCACAATAACCGAATGACTTTCTCAACAATAGACATCCCGAACCTGGCGACAAGAAACCATACAGAATCCTTATCTTTCTGACCGATTTTTCTGGCCAGCATTCAAGATTCATTAAAAATCTTTATCTCGAGTGGTTGTTCGTTTTCGGTGACCGCAAATTTCTTTACCTATTTTCTTGAGTGTTTTTTAAGATTTTTTTATGTACATTGATCGGTTTATCAAAACAACTTCGTTCCTCTCTTTTGAAATAACGCTACAAGAATACCAGCTGATAATACCTGAACTTGAATTGTTGTATTTCCTGAAGTCTTTACCTGAAACATTTTAATCGAGAAAAATCAATTTATTTTTACCTAGGAACTTATAAGATCAGTGCTGTGCAGAACCGAACCTTGATTTCAAGCGTTTATTCCTTCTCGCCCTTTACATAATTTACATATAAATTATATTCTTTTAATGTAGTGCAAAAATTTTAACACTTTCTTAAGTTCAGTGTTTTATTTTAAAAAAAATGGCGTTCACAGTGTCCAATATCTGTCAATAGATCAGCAAATAGAGTTGCAACGACTTTCTTATTCGCCTAAAGCGCATGAATTAAAGAAAGCCAGTTCTTTTGCTTGCCACTTCCACTGCTATTTGTATTTCATCTCGACGACTATCTGATTATAATTATTTACGGAAACGCGTTTTTGAGGAGGGAAAAAGAACACACAACTACCACGAAAGAGAAAGTTGCAGCTTCACTTTGGCAGTAAATTAAAAATTCTAAAAACAAATATTTTTTTCTTTATTTCTTTTCGCTTTTGGTCAAAAATTACCAACACGTTTCTTGTTCATGATTTTAAAAAAAATGAACAGCAGATGAAATAATTATAAATTAAAAAACAGAATTAAATGGAGAAATGTTATTGATGTAGTAGTCTCTCTACCATTATTTGATTAGCATTATTATTATCATTATTAAGAAAATAAAGAAAAAGGATATATGTATATACATTCTGTTTCCTTTTCTTTTTTTTTTTTCTTTTTTTTTAAATCATATCACCCCGAGCAAGGCGATAACGCCACTGATGTGCAGGGGGCTACGTAAGAGTGAAAAGGTTGGAAAAGAGAAAGCCGGAAACCACATCCTAAACAGGGAACAAGGGATGAGCCTCTTCACCTGTTCAATAGATGTGGGTGGAGTGGGAACCGGGCGATAGTTTAGTCTATCTACTCCAATTGAAAAAAAAGAAAAAAAGAGAAATGAGTGAAAAGATTGGAAAAGAGAAAGCCGGAAACCACATCTTAAACAGGGAACAAGGAATGCGCCTCTTCACCTGTTCAATAGACGTCGGTAGAGTGTTAACCGGGCGATAGTTAGATCTATCTACTCAAATTAAGAAAAAAAACATAGGATGGTAAGAAAAATGAAAACGCGAGAAGAAAAATAAAACAGTGAAAAATAAGTACAATAAAAATAAAATCAATGTCTTGTAGTAAAGAAACAAGACAAAATTAAGAGTCCCGTGCATTGAATATTGCTGCCATATTTGGTTGGGTGCTCTTGCTATCCACCTAGGAGTCCTTGACAAAATCCATCGGAGAATCTATAATGCGATAGATCCCGACTTGGCTGCTAGGATACAGTCGCTTTCTCACCGACGCAATGTGGCTTCCCTGTGTCTCTTCTACAAATACTTTCAAAGCTTCTGCTCCGATGAACTTAGCTCACTGGTACCCACTATGTATGAATTTCCTTGAGCCACAAGATTGGCAACTAGGTCCCACCTTTTTACTGTGAAACCGATAAATTGTAAACGCAAATTCTAATCCATCAGCTTCTTTTCTCGCACTTCCCGCCTGTGGAATTCCTTTCTGCATACTTGCTTTCCTGACAACTACAATCTACAAGAATTTAAATGTAAAGTCAATGGTCACCTGCTATCTTACTAACTTACATCCACTCTCTCATGCTTTTTTCTCCGACCACCCCACTCATCAGTATTCTCTTCCTTCAACCCTCTGTAGCCTGTCACTCTTTCTCATAACATTCCTCCTATGTAACCCCCTGCACAACAGTGGCAGTAAAATGCTTTGCTTGGATCCACACGATTATATATATATATATATATATTTATATATATATATATATATATATATATATAAAGAAAATAGTATGACATCAATGAAATTGAAGCGGAAATACCAAAGCAAGGATGAAGAAAAGAAAAATGCCACAGATGAAGAAGTCAGCCAATTAAGTGCCATACGTGATACTCGAAAGAGACATGACTGACTGGGCAGAAGATTATCCTGCAGTAGGTTGCTATTACTTTCTACGGTAGACTGGTTACCAGCCAAGGCTATAGAACCCAATCAGTCATATTAGTTGACATAGCTAGAGGGAGAAGAGATGTATTATATTATTACGCAGTAATTAGTGGGGGATCAGTTTATTACTCCATAACAATAGAAAACCGATCCCCCACTTAATGGCCAGTAGAAGCCTTAATCATGATTCCAACTATTATATTCAGTCAGTCAGTCAGTTAAGTGCCATGCGGGATACACGCTTTGGGCGATTTCAAGGTTCTATCCTAGGTCCCACGCTCTTTCTGATCTACATTAATGATCTACCCGACGCCATTAGATCCCAAGTTGGCATGTATGCCGATGACACAACAATCTACTCTCGCATCGATCTAAAACCAGGTGTGGACGACAAAGTGAACCTCGCTGCCGTGCTTGAAAAGGACCCCCAATCCGTAGTGGCCTGGAGTAGGAAATGGCTGGTATTGATTTATTTGCAAAAAATTACAAATTCTGGCACAAGGCCAACAAATGGGAGGGGGAACAAAAACTTGGGAAGGTCTTCCGTAACTCTATCCTATACCTAGCTAATCTGATTCACGACCCATACATACGTTACAATTTTCTCATTCACCATAAAAATCTGTCCATCAACACTCATACTTATCATACACCAAAATACCGCAAGAACATACCAGGGACCTAATAACGCCCCAAATGTACATAAAAATTTATGTTTTTACAATATTTACAATAGTGTACAAAAATATATTTAAAAATTTTCACATGAAATGACATGAAGGGAAGGGGGAATGAAGAAACAAAAATCCCCAAAACAAAAACAATTTCAAATGAAGTGTATATACATAGTGTTAGTAAGACCCAAACACACCCACATAATTAAAGAGGCCACTGTATTCTGCCTTAAAAGGCAAAATCAAGTAGCTCTCTTCTAAAGGGGAATGGGGAAGCAGGGTACAAAATAAATTGGACTGGAGAATATATAAGGCTGACCCAGCCAAGAATGAAAACGGGACAAAATAACAATGGACAATGGGAATCTCGAACTGGGTCATAACAAAAGCAATGGAGCCGGGAACAGGCTAGGACAAACACATTCACTCACATTAACTAGGTACAAAAAAGACTTCTTACCTTAACCACGGGAGGGGTTCCAAAGGAATCCACCCCGATGCGAGTAGCAGATCTAAAAAAGAAAATCAAGGCTAGCCCCGGTCACGCGAACCAGGCTCGCTGCATATATCCACCTTTCGCTGAACTCTGTCGGGTGCAGCCGTTTCCGTTCAGTTCTAATCTTCATTTTGAGCTGATGCTCAAAATATCGGATTAGATCCTGATCCGAAAGACGACCGCCCCGCAAGACTTCCTCCAGACGCGTCATCCAAATCACCATTCTAGCCGTGGCCAGTAGCGACAGAAACACCATCCGCTTCACTCCAGAGTACGGGGGCGACACATTGTCCACAGCGTATGCGCGATCAATGAGCACAAGCTCCCGCGGCGCGATACGAGCAGTCAACTCGCCGACACGCGCCCACAACGGGCGAACGCGCGAACAATGGAAGAAGGCGTGCGCAGACGTCTCCTTAATTCCAAGGTTGCAACGCTCACAATCTGGCAAATCCGCCAGGCCCATTGCGAAACGCTTGTCATTGAGAGACAAACCATTCCGAGCCAATCGCCAGGTCAGAGAAAACTCAGAGTTGCTGAGCCAATGAGAGCAGTACTCCACTCTCGACATGCCGAGCTTACTCCACAGCTTATCCTTCACGGCACCCTCCACTAATCCCCGATAGAAGATTTTCCTAGGCTGTGAAAGGTCACTGGACCGTGGAATGGCCTGCAAGGCCGCCAGACATTCGAGCAGGAATTTCGGTCGCACCCAAGGCCTGACGGTCAGCCATAGGGTCGGGGGAGTGATGGTAAGGCAAGGGAACATGTCCCTCACTACCCCCGCAAGCAACCGATCTTCCTCCAACGCGCGCCTGAGGAATGCCAACCTCGAAGCGAGCACATGGCTCCTCAAGTGTGGCATCCCCAGACCCCCTTGACACGGACGGAGGCAACAGACTCCTTTGTCGACCATGTGTTTGCGTCCTCTCCACAGACAGGAGAATAGCAAACGCTCGAGCGCCTTCTCATGATCGTCACAAAGGGGAAGTACTGACAGCCGGTAAAGGATCTTGGGAAAGAGGTATGTATTACACACCTCCGCCAAGCCCTTCACGGAGAGACTCCGTCGACGCCAAGTCTTGACCGACGCGCCGACCTTTGCCAGTATTTCTGACCAGTTTTTCTCCAGCTGTAAGTCCGGACCGAACCAAATCCCAAGGATTTTGACCGGCCCGTCCGTCCAGCTGAAGGGCCCCGGGAGGGAAACACCCTTCCAGGCGCCTAACCGCAAGCCGGATGACTTGTCACGGTTAATTCTGGCCCCTGTCACCTTCTCGTACCGTTCAAGCGCCTGTTGTACCGCCTCTATGTCCCTGCGGGAGGACACAAAGGTCGTTACGTCATCGGCGTACGCGGAAACCCTGGCTCGAGCTCCACCAGGGACAGCAATTCCACGCAGGACCGGACTGCCAGTCTCGTCCCTTAGCCGGCGAAGGAGGGGCTCCAACGCCAGGACGTAAAGGAGAGAAGACAGTGGACAACCCTGTCGGACCGACCTAGACAGCGCGAAAGCGCCCGACAGCTTCCCGTTCACCTGTACCACAGCCTTGGGGGAGCGATACAGAAGGCTAATCCAGCGGCTGAAGTCGGGTTTGAATCCGGCGGCCTGCAGGACAGCAGCCAGGTAGCCATGGTCAATCCTATCAAATGCCTTGGACTGATCCAAATTGATCAGCGCGGCCTCATCGTCGTCTTCTACACCCTCTATGATCGTGCGAATCAAGTGCAGGTTGCTCTGAATTGTTCGTCCCTTCACAGAACAAGTCTGATCCGGTTCCAACAGAGACTCGGCAACTAGCTGCAAGCGGTTCGTCAGGATCTTGGCCAAAATCTTTAACTCTGTGTTTAGCAGAGTTATGGGCCTGTAATCGTCTAGTTCCCTCCCAACCTTCTTGCCTTTTCTCAACAGCGTGATCACGCCCCTGGTAATCCGACCGGGGATGGACCCCTGCCGAAACCAGTGGTTGAACACGACAGCCAAGATCGGGACAAAAAGGTGCGACATCCTCAAGTACAATTCATAGGGCAAACCATCCAAACCTGGCGACTTGCCACTGCCGGTCTTCTTCAAAGCCACGTAGATTTCGTCCTCCGTAATCTCCCCTTCGCAGCTAGCCGCTTCAGCCGGCAAAAGCCGGGGAAAGTCAGCCAAATAGCTGCGAAACTCCTCGTCACGGAGACCAGGCTCCTTGGTAAAACGGTGTTCGAAATGCTGCCGGAACGCCTCGCACATGTCGTCGGTGGACCTAAGGAGATGTCCCTCCGGGTCGCGCACCTCTCGAATGTACCGATCGCCGGCCCGACGAATTTCTTCCTTGCGCAGTTCTGCGCCCATTTTCACAGCTTCGGAAGACATCTTGCTTAACTTATGTCTAATTACTTGGCCCATGTAGCGCCCGCTAGTCGAACGTTCCAGGGCCTCCCTGGCTAAGGCTATCTCTAGGGGATCCCCACCAGCCTCCGCCCGGGCGAAATTAGATCTAAGTGTCTTTGCCTCCGCAGCCTTATCTAGGTTGAGCCGTTGGCTATACCTGGTGGCGAAAGACCTAATGGTGTCCTTAAGGTTAACCCACCACTTACTCCCAATGACTCGCCCAATTAACGCCCGCTGAACTAGTCTTGTCAGCTGGTCACGAAAGTCCCGCCTGTCCAGTAAGGACTGATTGAACTTCCAATAACCAGCCAACCTAGGCCTAAACTCTAACACCACACGGGCACAAACAAGTTTGTGGTCCGTGTAGCCTAACCAGTGGAACGTTGGACATTCTAAGAAGTCTATGTCGGCCACTCTCACTAACATCCTATCCAGGTACGCAGATACCCGGGTAGAAGGCCAATTAAGCGCCCACGTCCACATGCTCCCTTCCGGATGATCGACCCGGTATCTATCGACGAGACCAAATTCGCCGATCAGATCAACCAGGCTACGATCACCACTCCTCCCGCTAGCGCCCCTTCCTCTATCCCATTTGGGGGTTAGGATGGCATTCCAGTCCCCAACTAAGATTAGCCGTGTTGAATCCACCATGAAGGGCTCCAACAGCCGAAAGAAAGAGACTCGCTCACCTTGATCATTGGGCGCATAAACCGCAATCAGCCGGAACGACTTGCTTTTCACTGCAATATCGGCCACGATCAGCCGGCCCTCGGCACCGACATGGACAAGGTCAATCCTCGCGTCCAGGGTACGCTTGACCAGCAAAGAAACACCTCTGGCATGCCAGCTCCCATATGCTGAATAGACGACAAAGTCGTTAGACAGCACACACGAGTCGACTTCGCAAACAAAGTGAGTTTCTTGGATCGCGGCCACATCCACGCCGAAGGACAAGAGGTCACGAAGCAGGCGAGCCGCCTTACCCCGATCCCTCAGGCCCCTCGCATTCAAGCTGGCTATCTTAATAGACATCTTTTAGACCTGAAAAAGAGAAAAACAAAGAGCATGCAACAAAGGCACTAATCGCATACCGGGTAGAAATCTCGGGTCGAAGGGACCCCGACGGACTGTCCTAGGGACCCTGTTCCTACATCGGACGTAATCCGTCCGTCTAGGACAATCCCGCCGACGTCCGTGGGATAGTTTAGCTTTACCACCCTATATAAGCAGGGGTGGAGTAAAACGGGGAACCTCCCCGAACAATTTTGAGACATTTTTCTTAACTCAGGAGTATTTTCCTTGAACATACATAGTTTAGGGTAGCTCCTCTGAGCTTCTGCAATGTGCTCCCAGACCCTCAGGTTCCCTCCGGTGTTGCGGACCAGAGTAATGACTCCTGGGGCCTGGGAGAAGTTCCTTGGGTCCTCAGTGGATAACCCATCCACTGAGGTGAGCTTAAGGAGTGGTCTTAGAAGCTTACGCCGCTGTGACGACCATTCAGCTGAAATATCCTCCTTCACTTTCATCAACGCCTCCCCACGCGGGAGGTCTTTTTTCTTTTTCGCCCTACTGGGAGTGGGAATAGGAGCAGGGGAGGATGAGGGAGTTGAAGAACTGGTTTTCCTGAGGGGGGTCAAAAAAGGGGTAGGGGACTGGGAAGCTTTACGCGGGGACGCGGGAAGGCTTCTTGCCTTTTCCGCATATGAAGGTCTTGCGGGCGACACCGGAGCTGACGCGCATTTTTCTCTTGCGGACTTTTTGTCCCTGCTCCTACTTCTTCTCCGGGCCTTGGGGGTGTCCTTTCGCTCCTCCACCTCCTCCTCTCTCCCCCGCTTTAGCGAAGCCGATCTCTCAATTTCCATTGGTTGATCCTTTTGCGGGGAAGGACTCCTCTCCTTCCTTTGTTTGGGGGGAGACTTCTTAGGAGGCGACTCCTTTAGTTTCACCGGCGTCTTGGCAGGTGGCGGCACCTTCTCCGGGGACGGTGTTTTGGCCTTCTTTTTGCCCACCACCTGCCATTCGCCCTCCTTGTTGCCCACGGGAGCTTGCTTGGGTGAAGCTGGTTTTAGGCCTTCCTTTGCCACTGGCTGCTGCTTAGTTGGTTGGGTTGGTTGGGCCTTTGGGGCCGGATTCTTGTTCGGGCAGACCTTCGCGACATGCTCCGCCGCCCCACAGACCCAACAGCACGGCTTCCTCCCTTCTACTATAATATAAATGACACGTCCCCTGCAGGTGAGGATGTTCGGGACTTTGGCTATATTTTCTTTAGACATAGTCACCAGCAGGGTCATGTCTCCAGTGATGAAGCCTGCTTTAGACCGTAGCGAGGAGACTCCGGCCACCTTTCCATAGTTTGCAAAAAAGGCGCCAACATGGTCCTCAGCAATATCCATGGGGACGCCATGCAACGTGACCTTAACCTTCCGGGCACCCATGTACTCGGTGTGGAACTGGAGAGTTTTCGTCTCCAGCACCACACCAACCAAACGCTTAGCTTCGTCGGTTGTGCCCAGCAGGACGTCCCACATGGCACTGCTCCTCCTCGCTACGGCCCTCGCTTTGATGTTAAGTGCCTTAATTGCTTCCTCGAAGGTATCTCTGGGCACTCCAATCAGTTTCTGCGTCTTCAAATCCTTCGTGATCAGGGTAATGATCCTTGTTTGTATATCCGCCAGTTGTTCCGGGACCGAGACCAGCTCGGTACCCTTGATGTAGTCAGCGTACTTCACTCTCATTCTTTCGTAGTAGTCTTCATCCTTCTTTGTAATTTTTCCCCCTGTCCAACCGGAAGTTGAAGGCTTGGGGGACCCGGGAGCTAGTGGAACTCCTTCCGGCGTCGGTACTACTGCTGCTGCTACTGAAGGGGGATTATCCCGAGGCGGTAATGCCCAATCCCCCTCCTTCCCTCCCACCGAGTCCGTGGTGGGAGGAACGACTTCCACCGGCCCATCTGTGGCCATTGCCTCAAAGAGGCCGAACACCGGATAATTACTTTCCGGTGTTTCGCGTCCTAAGACACTACTTAGCGCTGGCCCGAGCAATAAACTCGGGCTGGAAAGCAATTACCCAAGACCAAAAATGATAGCAAATATCACTGCGGAACAAATGCCTCTTTTTGATCTTACCACCATTCACTACACAACAAAAAGCCGGGTAGGGGATGGCTGGTACTTATTTATTTATGCAAAGTACATGAATTCTGGCACAAGGCCAACAAATGGGAGGGGGTACAAAAACTTGGGTTGGTCTTCCGTAACTATCTTATACCTAGCTAATCCGATTCACGACCCATACATACGTTACAATTTTCTCATACACCATAAAAATTTGTCCATCAACACTCATACCTATCAAGCACCAAAATACCGCAAAATCATACCAGGGACCTACAAAACGCCCCAAATGTACATAAAAATTTGTGTTTTTACAATATTTACAATAGTGTACAAAAATAAATTTAAAACTTTATTCATGAAATGACATGATGGGGAGGGGGAATGAAGAAACAAAAAAACCCCAAAACAAAAAACAATTTCAAAAATGAATATATATACACAATGGGTTAGTAAGACCCAAACACACCCACATAATTAAAGAGGCCACTGTATTCTGCCTTAAAAAAGGACAAAATCAAGCAGCTCTCTTTCTAAGGGGAATGGATAAGCAGGGGGCAAAAATAAATTGGACTGGAGAATGTATAAGGCTGACCCAGCCGAGAGTGAAAACGGGACAAAATAATACTTGGACAATGGGAATCTCGAACTGGATCATAACAAAAGCAATGGAGCCGGGAACAGGCCAGGACAAACACATTCACTCACATTAACTAGGCACAAAAAAGACTTCTAACCTTAACCACGGGCGGGGTTCCAAAGGAATCCACCCCGATGCAACTAGCAGATCTAAAAGAGAAAATCAAGGCTAGCCCCGGTCACACGAACCAGGCTCGCTGCATATACCCACCTTTCGCTGAACTCTGTCGGGTGCAGTCGTTTCCGTTCAGTTCTAATCTTCATTTTGAGCTGGTGCTCAAAATATCGGATTAGATCCTGATCCGAAAGACGACCGCCCCGCAAGACTTCCTCCAGGCGCGTCATCCAAATCACCATTCTAGCTGTGGCCAGTAGCGACAGAAACACCATCCGCTTCACTCCAGAGTACGGGGGCGACACATTGTCCACAGCGTATGCGCGATCAATGAGCACAAGCTCCCGCGGCGCGATACGAGCAGTCAACTCGCCGACACGCGCCCACAACGGGCGAACGCGCAAACAATGGAAGAAGGCGTGCGCAGACGTCTCCTTAATTCCAAGGTCGCAACGTTCACAATCTGGCAAATCCGCCAGGCCCATTGCGAAACGCTTGTCATTGAGAGACAAATCATTCCGAGCCAATCGCCAGGTCAGAGAAAACTCAGAGTTGCTGAGCCAATCCGCACCTGGCGCCCAAGACCAATGAGAGCGATACTCCTCTCTCGACATGCCGAGCTTACTCCACAGTTCATCCTTCACGGCGCCCTCCACTAATCCCCGATAGAAGATTCTCCTAGGCCGTGAAAGGTCACTGGACCATGGAATGGCCCGAAGGGCCGTCAGACATTCGAGCAGGAATTTCGGCCGCCCCCAAGGCCTATTGCTAGTCCTTAGGAGCGGGGGAGTGATAGTGAGGCTAGGGAACATGTCCCTCACTACCCCCGCAAGCAACCGATCTTCCTCCAACGCGCGCCTGAGGAATGCCAACCTCGAAGCGAGCACATGGCTCCTCAAGTGTGGCATCCCCAGACCCCCTTGACACGGACGGAGGCAACAGACTCCTTTGTCGACCATGTGTTTGCGTCCTCTCCACAGAAAGGAGAATAGCAAACGCTCGAGCGCCTTCTCATGATCGTCACAAAGGGGAAGTACAGACAGCCGGTAAAGGATTCTGGGAAAGAGGTATGTATTACACACCTCCGCCAGACCCTTCACGGAGAGACTCCGTCGACGCCAAATCTCGACCGACGCGCCGACCTTTGCCTGTACTTCTGACCAGTTTTTCTCCAACTGTAAGTCCGGACCGAACCAAACTCCGAGGAGCTTGACCGGCCCGTCCGTCCAGTCGAAGGGCCCCGGGAGGGAAACACCCTTCCAGGCACCTAACCGCAAGCCGGACGACTTGTCGCGGTTAATTCTGGCCCCTGTTACCTGTTCGTACCGTTCAAGCGCCTTCTGTACCGCCCTTATGTCCCTGCGGGAGGACACAAAGGTCGTTACGTCATCGGCGTACGCGGAAACCCTGGCTCGAGCTCCACCAGGGACAGCAATTCCACGCAGGACCGGACTGCACGTCTCGTCCCTTAGCCGGCGAAGGAGAGGCTCCAACGCCAGGACGTAAAGGAGAGGCGACAGTGGACAACCCTGTCGGACCGACCTAGACAGCGCGAAAGCGCTCGACAGCTTCCCGTTCACCTGTACCACAGCCTTGGGGGAGCGATACAGAAGGCTAATCCAGCGGCTGAAGTCGGGTTTGAATCCGGCGGCCTGCAGGACAGCAGCCAGGTAGCCATGGTCAATCCTATCAAATGCCTTGGACTGATCTAAATTGATCAGCGCGGCCTCTTCGTCGTCTTCTACACCCTCTACGATCGTGCGAATCAAGTGCAGATGGCTCTGAATTGTTCGTCCCTTCACAGAACAAGTCTGATCCGGTTCCAACAGAGACTCGGCAACTAGCTGCAAGCGATTCGTCAGGATCTTGGCCAAAATCTTTAACTCTGTGTTTAGCAGAGTTATGGGCCTGTAATCATCTAATCCCCGCCCAACCTTCTTGCCTTTTCCCAACAGCGTGATCACGCCCCTGGTGATCCGACCGGGGATGGACCCCTGCCGAAACCAGTGGTTGAACACGACAGTCAAGAGCGGGACAAAAAGGTGCGACATCCTCAAGTACAATTCATAGGGCAAACCATCCAAACCTGGCGACTTGCCACTGCCGGTCTTCTTCAAAGCCGCGTAGACTTCGTCCTCCGTAATCTCCCCTTCGCAGCTAGCCGCTTCAGCCGGCAAAAGCCGGGGAAAGTCAGCCAAATAGCTGCGAAACTCCTCGTCACGGAGACCAGGCTCCTTGGTAAACCGGTGTTCGAAATGCTGCCGGAACGCCTCGCACATGTCGTCAGTGGACCTAAGGAGATGTCCCTCCGGGTCGCGCACCTCTCGAATGTACCGATCGCCGGCCCGACGAATTTCTTCCTTGCGCAGTTCTGCGCCCATTTTCACAGCTTCGGAAGACATCTTGCTTAACTTATGTCTAATTACTTGGCCCATGTAGCGCCCGCTAGTCGAACGTTCCAGGGCCTCCCTGGCTAAGGCTATCTCTAGGGGATCCCCACCAGCCTCCGCCCGGGCGAAATTAGATCTAAGTGTCTTTGCCTCCGCAGCCTTATCTAGGTTGAGCCGTTGGCTATACCTTTGGTGGCGAAAGACCTAATGGTGTCCTTAAGGTTAACCCACCACTTACTCCCAATGACTCGCCCAATTAACGCCCGCTGAACTAGTCTCGTCAGCTGGTCACGAAAGTCCCGCCTGTCCAGTAAGGACTGATTGAACTTCCAATAACCAGCCAACCTAGGCCTAAAGTCTAACACCACACGGGCACAAACAAGTTTGTGGTCCGTGTAGCCTAACCAGTGGAACGTTGGACATTCTAAGAAGTCTATGTCGGCCACTCTCACTAACATCCTATCCAGGTACGCAGATACCCGGGTAGAAGGCCAATTAAGCGCCCACGTCCACATACTCCCATTCCGGATGATCGACCCGGTATCTATCGACGAGACCAAATTCGCCGATCAGATCAACCAGGCTACGATCACCACTCCTCCCGCTAGCGCCCCTTCCCTCTATCCCATTTGGGGGTTAGGATGGCATTCCAGTCCCCAACTAAGATTAGCCGTGTTGAATCCACCATGAAGGGCTCCAACAGCCGAAAGAAAGAGACTCGCTCACCTTGATCATTGGGCGCATAAACCGCAATCAGCCGGAACGACTTGCTTTTCACTGCAATATCGGCCACGATCAGCCGGCCCTCGGCACCGACATGGACAAGGTCAATCCTTCGCGTCCAGGGTACGCTTGACCAGCAAAGAAACACCTCTGGCATGCCAGCTCCCATATGCTGAATAGACGACAAAGTCGTTAGACAGCACACACGAGTCGACTTCGCAAACAAAGTGAGTTTCTTGGATCGCGGCCACATCCACGCCGAAGGACAAGAGGTCACGAAGCAGGCGAGCCGCCTTACCCCGATCCCTCAGGCCCCTTCGCATTCAAGCTGGCTATCTTAATAGACATCTTTTAGACCTGAAAAAGAGAAAAACAAAGAGCATGCAACAAAGGCACTAATCGCATACCGGGGTAGAAATCTCGGGTCGAAGGGACCCCGACGGACTGTCCTAGGGACCCTGTTCCTACATCGGACGTAATCCGTCCGTCTAGGACAATTCCCGCCGACGTCCGTGGGATAGTTTAGCTTTACCACCCTATATAAGCAGGGGTGGAGTAAAACGGGGAACCTCCCCGAACAATTTTGAGACATTTTTCTTAACTCAGGAGTATTTTCCTTGAACATACATAGTTTAGGGTAGCTCCTCTGAGCTTCTGCAATGTGCTCCCAGACCCTCAGGTTCCCTCCGGTGTTGCGGACCAGAGTAATGACTCCTGGGGCCTGGGAGGGAAAAGTTCCTTGGGTCCTTCAGTGGATAACCCATCCACTGAGGTGAGCTTAAGGAGTGGTCTTAGAAGCTTACGCCGCTGTGACGACCATTCAGCTGAAATATCCTCCTTCACTTTCATCAACGCCTCCCCACGCGGGAGGTCTTTTTTCTTTTTCGCCCTACTGGGAGTGGGAATAGGAGCAGGGGAGGATGAGGGAGTTGAAGAACTGGTTTTCCTGAGGGGGGTCAAAAAAGGGGGTAGGGGACTGGGAAGCTTTACGCGGGGACGCGGGAAGGCTTCTTGCCTTTTCCGCATATGAAGGTCTTGCGGGCGACACCGGAGCTGACGCGCATTTTTCTCTTGCGGACTTTTTGTCCCTGCTCCTACTTCTTCTCCGGGCCTTGGGGGTGTCCTTTCGCTCCTCCACCTCCTCCTCTCTCCCCCGCTTTAGCGAAGCCGATCTCTCAATTTCCATTGGTTGATCCTTTTGCGGGGAAGGACTCCTCTCCTTCCTTTGTTTGGGGGGAGACTTCTTAGGAGGCGACTCCTTTAGTTTCACCGGCGTCTTGGCAGGTGGCGGCACCTTCTCCGGGGACGGTGTTTTGGCCTTCTTTTTGCCCACCACCTGCCATTCGCCCTCCTTGTTGCCCACGGGAGCTTGCTTGGGTGAAGCTGGTTTTAGGCCTTCCTTTGCCACTGGCTGCTGCTTAGTTGGTTGGGTTGGTTGGGCCTTTGGGGCCGGATTCTTGTTCGGGCAGACCTTCGCGACATGCTCCGCCGCCCCACAGACCCAACAGCACGGCTTCCTCCCCTTCTACTATAATATAAATGACACGTCCCCTGCAGGTGAGGATGTTCGGGACTTTGGCTATATTTTCTTTAGACATAGTCACCAGCAGGGTCATGTCTCCAGTGATGAAGCCTGCTTTAGACCGTAGCGAGGAGACTCCGGCCACCTTTCCATAGTTTGCAAAAAAGGCGCCAACATGGTCCTCAGCAATGTCCATGGGGACGCCATGCAACGTGACCTTAACCTTCCGGGCACCCATGTACTCGGTGTGGAACTGGAGAGTTTTCGTCTCCAGCACCACACCAACCAAACGCTTAGCTTCGTCGGTTGTGCCCAGCAGGACGTCCCACATGGCACTGCTCCTCCTCGCTACGGCCCTCGCTTTGATGTTAAGTGCCTTAATTGCTTCCTCGAAGGTATCTCTGGGCACTCCAATCAGTTTCTGCGTCTTCAAATCCTTCGTGATCAGGGTAATGATCCTTGTTTGTATATCCGCCAGTTGTTCCGGGACCGAGACCAGCTCGGTACCCTTGATGTAGTCAGCGTACTTCACTCTCATTCTTTCGTAGTAGTCTTCATCCTTCTTTGTAATTTTTCCCCCTGTCCAACCGGAAGTTGAAGGCTTGGGGGACCCGGGAGCTAGTGGAACTCCTTCCGGCGTCGGTACTACTGCTGCTGCTACTGAAGGGGGATTATCCCGAGGCGGTAATGCCCAATCCCCCTCCTTCCCTCCCACCGAGTCCGTGGTGGGAGGAACGACTTCCACCGGCCCATCTGTGGCCATTGCCTCAAAGAGGCCGAACACCGGATAATTACTTTCCGGTGTTTCGCGTCCTAAGACACTACTTAGCGCTGGCCCGAGCTATAAACTCGGGCTGGAAAGCAATTACCCAAGACCAAAAATGATAGCAAATATCACTGCGGAACAAATGCCTCTTTTTGATCTTACCACCATTCACTACACAACAAAAAGCCGGGTAGGGGATGGCTGGTACTTATTTATTTATGCAAAGTACATAAATTCTGGCACAAGGCCAACAAATGGGAGGGGGTACAAAAACTTGGGTTGGTCTTCCGTAACTATCTTATACCTAGCTAATCAGATTCACGACCCATACATACGTTACAATTTTCTCATTCACCATAAAAATTTGTCCATCAACACTCATACCTATCAAGCACCAAAATACCGCAAAATCATACCGGGGACCTAAAAAACACCCCAAATGTACATAAAAATTTCTGATTTTTACAATATATACAATATCTTACAAAAATAAATTTAAAACTTTATTCATGAAATGACATGATGGGGAAGGGGGAAATGAAGAAACAAAAAATCCCCAAAACAAAAAACAATTTCAAAAATGAATATATATACAATGGGTTAGTAAGACCCAAACACACCCACATAATTAAAGAGGCCACTGTATTCTGCCTTAAAAAAGGACAAAATCAAGCAGCTCTCTTTCTAAGGGGAATGGAGAAGCAGGGGGCAAAAATAAATTGGACTGGAGAATGTACAAGGCTGACCCAGCCGAGAGTGAAAACGGGACAAAATAATACTTGGACAATGGGAATCTCGAACTGGAATCATAACAAAAGCAATGGAGCCGGGAACAGGCCAGGACAAACACATTCACTCACATTAACTAGGCACAAAAGAGACTTCTACCTTAACCACGGGCGGGGTTCCAAAGGAATCCACCCCGATGCAACTAGCAGATCTAAAAGAGAAAATCAAGGCTAGCCCCGGTCACGCGAACCAGGCTCGCCTGCATATACCCACCTTTCGCTGAACTCTGTCGGGTGCAGCCGTTTTCGTTCAGTTCTAATCTTCATTTTGAGCTGGTGCTCAAAATATCGGATTAGATCCTGATCCGAAAGACGACCTCCCCGCAAGACTTCCTCCAGACGCGTCATCCAAATCACCATTCTAGCTGTGGCCAGTAGCGACAGAAACACCATCCGCTTCACTCCAGAGTACGGGGGCGACACATTGTCCACAGCGTATGCGCGATCAATGAGCACAAGCTCCCGCGGCGCGATACGAGCAGTCAACTCGCCGACACGCGCCCACAACGGGCGAACGCGCGAACAATGGAAGAAGGCGTGCGCAGACGTCTCCTTAATTCCAAGGACGCAACGTTCACAATCTGGCAAATCCGCCAGGCCCATTGCGAAACGCTTGTCGTTGAGAGACAAACCATTCCGAGCCAATCGCCAGGTCAGAGAAAACTCAGAGTTGTTGAGCCAATCCGCACCTGGCGCCCAAGACCAATGAGAGCGATACTCCTCTCTCGACATGCCGAGCTTACTCCACAGTTCATCCTTCACGGCGCCCTCCACTAATCCCCGATAGAAGATTCTCCTAGGCCGTGAAAGGTCACTGGACCATGGAATGGCCCGAAGGGCCGTCAGACATTCGAGCAGGAATTTCGGCCGCCCCCAAGGCCTATTGCTAGTCCTT
>JBBBDQ010002123.1:600000-619936 GCA_037127315.1 Ascarosepion bandense | reverse complement strand
CCATTCATCAAAAATCATTTTAACACCTACTTGCAAAATCTGGTTTCGTTTGTTAAGCACATGGTCAATCTTTTTTCTATTTGGGAAAACTAGGATTTCACACTTCATTGTGAAACGTTGAACACTGCCCATGTGCTCTATGTATTCAGGTAAAATATTTTAACTTGTTTGATAAAGGACAAATGTTTGTTTAAGAAAGACATTTCTATTGCAAATGTTAGAGAAGACAGGCAGAAAAAACACAAGGCAAGAAAAAACTAAGGATTTTCAAAATGGTAAAAGGCTAATGCTTACACATCAGTTTATTGATAGAGATTTAGTGAATGGCAAATCCAATTGTTGCTATTGAGAAATTTTCTTCTTTTTTTTTCTCATATATTTTGAATCCACAATTGGTTGAATCCATAGACATACAAGATCTTTCTGAAAAGTAACAGGACTCGATATGCTGTGTGAGCTATTGGTAAAAGAAGGGGTAAGTAGATTGTGTTAACATCTAACATGATAAATTGGAATTATATAACCATAATCTTAGCATTTGTTTTGCTCAGTATGTGAAAAGAGATGTCGTAGGACAAATCATGGTTGCATTCACCATGCACCTACTCACAAAGTACTGAGAATTCCTGTCTGAGAAGAACATTGCTGTACTCAATGAGCCTCTCTATTCATTTGATCTTACTCTGTGTGACATTTTTCTTTTTTCCAAGCTCAAGGGGATCATTGAAGGCATAGAGGTAATCAAGATAGTTGTAAGATGGTCCTAAGGGACATCTTTTTATATATTCTTTTTGACCCAAGCAAGGCATTACTGCTACTGGTGCACAGGGGGTCACATAAGAAGAAAGTGAAAAAAAAGAGAATCATTCCAGCAGTGCATACAAATGTGGCAGGGAAGGATGAAAAAATGTGTTCAACACAAATTGGATTACTTTGAAGGTGAAACCATGTAGTTTGTTGTTTGGAATTGAAATAAATTGTTTGTGACACCAGTCCTAATACTTTACAGACAGACCTTGTAAATAAAATCTGCTGATATGAATGGATGACTGTATATCTAGATTTTTACATTATTTCAATTTAGATTTGCACAGGATATCTTGGGTATCTATTCAGTAAATTTGGCAACCATAATTTTGTTTATTTGATCTGGTTTCTGCCATTAATGTATTTTTAATTTTAAACGTTGTCTTTCATAAAAAAAAATATACTTTCTTAAGTATTAATTTTAAGAAGCAGTCAGAAACCCTTTCCTTGACAAATTTTACATTGCATTTTTCCAGTTTCTTTTTCTTGCTTTTTTAACTGCAAATTATCAGTATTGATGGGATATTCTAGAGATTAATACCGAAAGAAAAAAAAGCTCTTTGATCCTTTGATTAAATTTATTCCGAAGATGCATAGATTGCTTATTCTGTGTTTTATAATTGGCTTTGTCTGTTCCATTGTTTATTGTTGTTTATAAGTTGACTCCATTAGGATTGCTTACAAATTAAATTAACACTGTTGGGATAATTTCATAAATCCAGATAGACAAAGTGATACATATCGACAATTATCCACATACATATTGTTTAGGTCATGATTGTTTTTTGATGAAGTGTGCAATTTGATCTGAGTTAGTGTTAAATGTTGTTATTTATGAGGAAAAAAATACAAAACTCATAATTATTTATTGCATATGGATGGTATGGTTTTTATTTATAAATATATGGATTATGAAGCAATTATCAGCTGGTTTTTCATCTATAACTATTATGCACTTATTTACCTTATCCGTTTTTCTCTCTCAAATATATATATATATATAGTCATCCGCAGACAGATCTGTTTTGCTGTATCACAGCTCATCAGTACTGTTAGACTCCGATTGCTTTTAACCCAGGATTGAAACCCGACCGAAGTGGCTATGGGTGCACGGTAGAAGAAGGCAGACTTTTTAGCATGTATATTATCATTATACATACCCAATAGCTGAGAGTGTTCTAATTCATTGCTGAACGAACAATGTGTAGATGCCAGAGCAGCTACTGTTTTTCAAAGTCTACCATTCTTCCAGAGCGCTCAATCAGGGTGTGAGAGCATAAATATTGTCATCCGCAGACAGATCTGTTTCTCTGTATCACAGCTCATCAGTACAGTTAGACAGCCGAATCCTATATCTATAGCAGGATATATATATGTCTGTAAAAATTAAGACAGACACGTTATTCCATGGATAAGCGGAAGTTTAGGCCTACCATCTTCAGCTTCCGTCTTTATTGTACAGATCTTCTGTATAATTAAGATGGAAGCTGATAATGGTTCACCTGAAATAAACCTATACTATTGCTTAACCATGGAATAATGTGTCTGTCTTAAGTTTTACATATATTTGCTCTATATGTATTTATATACATATATATTTAGAGCTCTCCTAGAAAGGTATCATACCACTTTATGTACAGGATACTCCATTGAATTCTTCTATATCTACACCGCATGTTTATATATATATATATAGATATAGATAGATAGAAAGGTTGCGATGGGTAAATTGTCAACATTTTATATTTTTATTTTGCACATTCACATTGTTTTAGATTTAGTTGACTGCACAGTATGATAGAGTCAGTTGGGCACCATTTGTGAGAAAAAAATGCAATTCACTCTGCCAGAAATTTGAAAATGGCATGTGGTATTGCTTGGCATTTGTGCTGGAAGCTTCAATACAAGTTTCACAGTGTTTGGGTGTCAATTTGAGGATAATGAAAAGGATTTGGAAAAAGTTGGATGATATATCAAATAAACATTATAAGGTTTAGAGTGATCACTAGTGATGTTGATATTATGCCTCTATTCATTTTCCACAGATTCAACATCAAAGTACTGCTTGACATTTGCACTAGTAGCTCTAACATTAATATTTCAGAGTGTTTGGGTATCTATCTAAGAACAGTTCAGGGTATTCAGAAATAGATGGATGAGTGTAATGGTAATTTTCAAGGTACAACAACTATAGCATGAAGATTTAAAACTTGAACTTAATAATTTAACTAATGAATCGCGGTGCTAGATTTGAAGAGTTAAATATTTAAAATAGTATCATATAATATTACAGAATATAATAAAGTTGTGTAATAATATTACTAGATAACAATATTACATCATATACAGCGTGCAATGGATAAATCGCCGCCATTTCATATTTTAAATTGCATGCATACACGTTTGTTTTCAAATTTGTCAACTGCACAGGACAGTAGAGTCATTTGGTTACTATCTGTGAGAAAAAAAGAACCATGACACATTTCAGTCATCCAGAAACTTATAAATGACATGTTGAACCACTCAAATATGAACATTTCAGAGTGCTGGAATGTCAATCTGAGTGTTGTATATCGACAAACAACAAACACGCATATATATAAAAATATAAGTTATATTTTTATTAATGACGATGAACCGTGTAGCCTAGGGAACAGAGAGTGAGAGTGCGCTTCTAAGGGTTGACGGGAATGTCTCTCTTCACCGGCCGATCTCTGTCGCTCCTCTACTGCTACTGCTACTCTGGTCTGTCTGGCTCTCTGTCTGGTGAATCCGTGCGCCGAGATCTTTTTATAATCTCCAAACCGGGACTTTTTCTTCCGGGTTTTGCCTTGCCCACGCACGCCCACGTAATTCTCAGAGACACCTGTTCTGTTTGCCTCTGTAGCCATTTCCGCTACTGCCGGAAATAAGGTCAAACAAACATCCGTTCCTTTCAACGACCGAAAACACCCCCACTTGTATCAGCCTTCGTCGGGTGGGGCCAGATTGTTATATTACACTCCTCGCCCTCCCATTTTCCAAAATGTTCACCTAAGAACATTTTAAGCGCAACACCCTCACACTCCTCCCCATGCCACACAAGCCCGACAATTGTATAAAACATGTGCACGCTAAAACAACAAAACATGTGCATGCCGAAACAAAAAAAACAACAACAAAAAAAAATATATAGGGGAGCCTACATCGGCAACCCAACAATGTTCGTGTCCATCGTGAAAATTGTTCTACCAGCTCGATGTTTCATTGTTCCTTTTTTTTTTTTTTTTAATATCCATTTTCACAGAATTGGGCAAAGTTCTTAAAAATGTTCATTTTCTTTCTCGACTCTGTCCATAAGCGTAGACACCTCGATGCATAACCACATGATTATAGGCGGTAACCGCGCCCCAGTTTCTAAACCAACATCGAGTAAATGACCTTTGACCAACACCATGCGTGCCTCTGCTCGAGTTTATTGTTACACATGTAACCTCATTTAATTTAATTTAATTTAATTTCAAACATACTATGTTTGAACACAGAAAAATGGCCATTATCTGCCGTACATATCATTCATAGTCTGACCGAGAAATGTTCAATAGAAAATGAAGAAAATTACCCTGATTCCAACGTTAATCCGCATGCAATTCACCTGTGGATGATTAGAGGTTTCATCTATATTAATTTAGTTTAAAAAAAATGGACCCGTGACTCGTAGTTCCTTAGTTTGTACAATGTTTTCCATTCCTTGAACTACCTCCTCCGGACTCGAATCCAAGCATATCTGACCTGCCGACATCCCTCTGCCCAACGCAGAGACACCCGAGTGCCGAACACCCGTTGACCCCGGAGTACTATTCACAACGGATAACTCAATTTCCTTTCCCGAAGCACTGTTGCTTCTTTTACACTTAAAAATCCGCTTCCTAGCTATTATTCCAAGGATTATCATAACGCCGACCACGCCAGCAATGACCCCTATCGTCAACCTCCTCGGGAGTTCCTCACATCCTTCACTAAATCTCTCCATATTTATCTGTTCCAAGGTATTTACTAGTTTGCGGATAGGAATCTCCTCCATATCGCGCAATTCTACCGGCATGGTGTCCACTGAAAAATTGGGAAATTTCTGCGTAATTGGGGACCAACCCACTGAACCAGAGACATATAATTTACTTTATGCTTTAGATACTATTAATAATTTTCCACGTTTGTATCTTTCTTTTTTGTTCCGATCAACTGTGGAATCTGCAGGTCTATCCGTGTCAATATAAAGTTTTCAGAAATTAATATATCTTCAAAAGATATTTCCCAAGTCACATAAATGAAAATTCACAGAGGATGTTGAATTGATGGGAACCTGCACAAAAGCATAATTCACACATAGAAATGTAAATCATTTTGTAGTGTACAGTCATTGAAAAGAAATCCAAAAAAAAAGAAAACCTAACACTGCACAACCCAACGAAAACATTGTTATCAACAAGTTAATCCAATTATCCACTTTAAAAAGTAGAAGAAACTTCCTTTACATGATTTTACATTTCACTTACTCAATAAAAGTAAGATTAATTAAGCAACATACCAGTAAACTCACTTCACATATATGGTAAAATATTAACAAAAAAAATAAATCATTAACTCAGACGTTTTATACTTACAGATAGGTAAATATCTCAACTTCTTCCTCCCGTCAACCCCAAACCTATGCACTCTCCACTACTGCTACTCTCTACATGTAGTCCTGCACCCCCTCCGTTCTACCCTGAATGTGTCCGACACCGAACAATCCACATTTCTCAACTCTAGGGCCAGATCGGCAAAAGCATGCTGTTCCATTTTTTTTTTTTTTTTTTTTTTACTAGACTTATAAACACGAGCAGAAAACACACACTATCAAATCAAAGAGTCACCTACCTTGGTTGATGTCTATAGTCACTTAGTCGCGCGGCTGCTATATATTTTCGTCCTGTTGTTTACTATTTTCGTCTTCTATCTGGTAGTTTTAAGTCCGTTGAATTTTCAATCGTCGCCGTGGTAACCAGCTCGTATCTATCTGTTTTGTTGTCTCAAAACAGCAAGTCACTTAGGCACCAAACGTAAGTCTGTTGTATATCGACAAACAACAAACACGCATATATATAAAAATATAAGTTATATTTTTATTAATGACGATGAACCGTGTAGCCTAGGGAACAGAGAGTGAGAGCGCACTTCTAAGGGTTGACGGGAGTGTCTCTCTTCACCGGCCAATCTCTGTCGCTCCTCTACTGCTACTCTGGTCTGTCTGGCTCTCTGTCTGGTGAATCCGTGCGCCGAGATCTTTTTATAATCTCCAAACCGGGACTTTTTCTTCCGGGTTTTGCCTTGCCCACGCACGCCCACGTAATTCTCAGAGACACCTGTTCTGTTTGCCTCTGTAGCCATTTCCACTACTGCCGGAAATAAGGTCAAACAAACATCCGTTCCTTTCAACGACCGGAAACACCCCCGCTTGTATCAGCCTTCGTCGGGTGGGGCCAGATTGTTATATTACATGAGGACAGTCCAGAGAATTTGGAAAGAGTTCGATAAGTCTAATAGTGATTATGAAGGTTTCTATAGTGGTCATTAGTGATGACAATATTATGCCTACAATCTTCTTCCCACAGAGTCTCACTCAATACAGAGGCCTACATCAAGTGTCTTCAGGAGGCATTGCTGCCCTGGGTGAAGAGGGTGGCTGCTAAAAGACCCTATGGCTGGCAACAGGGGTCTACACCATGCCACACAAGCATGAGAACTCGGTCATGTATATGAGACAATTTCTGTGATCACATCACCCCTTACATCTGGCAATCTAACTCCACAGACTGCAAACCCATTGGTTATGATGTGTGTAATGCAGTTAAGTGAGAGAGAAACCAACAAAACTTTTTGTAACATCAATGATGAACTGAAGTCAATTACTATGGCAGTATTGACAAATTTAAAGAGGGAGACCATCCAGAAGAGATGCAGATGATTTCAAAGCCATCTGGAAGCAGTGGTTGAAGCCAATAGCAATTATATTGAACTAGCAGTATAGCCTGGCATTGCTTGGGTGATGAAAGCTTTAAAACTAATCCATGGTCCTGGAACTCAGACTCTTTGGACATTGGCATGAAAGACTAAAAGGCAATAGTTGATTCCACTTAAAGCAAAACCGTAGACTGAAAGAAAAATGAATGGATGTAAGTCAAATTTTGATTTCCTGGTATCAATATCAAATAAGTTTTTTTCATCGTAAACTGAATTTTGAAGGCTAAATAAGTCCTCTGAGTAAATGGTATCATGACTGAGACTAAGAACTACAATTATACCTACTTAGAGCCGAACCAGAAGCAAAAACTAAAATAAAAGGGCTGAAAAAATACAGACATACAGACAGATAAACAGACACACACACAAACATCTTGCCTTTTATATCTATATATTATCGATTTTTTTGCAGTATTGTAAAAACTGCAACCTTGAAACTTCTGAATATTGTTTCTTATGTCTTTGTCTAGGAGTGTATCAAATTTGATTAAAATCGGACCATTCCTTCTATAACCCGATTTTTTTGATTATCGATTTTTGATATTTATTGGGGATATCTCGATACAAAACCTAGCTAAGAACACTCGCAGACGCTTATAGTACAACTGTGTAAATTTTCAAGAAAATCGGTTCAGCCGTTTCGGAGTCTATAGGTAACAGGCACACACACACACAAAGACACACACACACACACACACACACAGACAAAGTTCCATTTATAAAGAAGTTTAGATAACGTTATTCTTTAATATTTCAAGATATTTTTGTGTAATTTTGGTAAATATATCTATTAAAATAAGATGTCACTGTTGTTTTGATTTTTTGCATAATTTTGATGACAATCCATTGCAAACTCTGTGTGCGTGTTATATAAGTTAGTTATAAAGTATGGTATATTTATGTTATGATTTTTATTTATAAATATATAGATTATAAAGCAATTATCAGGTTGTTTCTCATTTATAACTATTATGTATTTATTTATGGATAAAAGTACTTAGTACAGAAGGTCTTTAAATATAAGAGTAAAAATTTTTATTTATTCATCAATGATCTGAATAAGGCAGTTATAGAAATTGCAGAAATAAATTCTGGATTTATAACCATTTAATAATGTATTGAGTTTTACTCTCAATATATATATATATATATATGAACACTCTTTTGTCATGAAAAATGACAGCAAAATATTTATATTGATATGCCATCTAAATTGAATACCTTACATTAAGGCATAAGAAAAAACAAAACAAAATAATCCAAACACTTGAGCCTGACAAGAGAGAAATACATTATATATATATATATATATATATATATATATATTAGCCATCCGTAGACAGATCTGTTTCACTGTATCACAGCTCATCAGTACTTTAGACTCCAACTGCTTTTAACCCAGGATTGAAACCCGATCAAAGTGGTGTCAGTTGGCGATTCTACCTCTGGGCTATATCTATATATATATATATATCTATATATATATATAAATTAATACAAAGGTCTTTATTATTATGATTAAAAAAGTAATAATAAAAAGGAAGAGAGTATTATTACCTGTTTTCTCAAAGGTTTTTCCACCTAAGCATGACAAGAGAGAATATATATATAACCGACATATTGAACATTATTTTTAATCAATACTCATATTTGAGTAGATATTCTGTTTTTAATCAAACGGTATATTTATTTCTATCTGCAATAAATTTGTACGTAAATGTTGATAGGGGTTGCAGATTTTAAACCAGCCAAATGACACACATTTTTGTACAAAATTTATCATAAATAATCAGGTCGGTAGAAATAAATATATAAATATACAGTTTGATTGAAAACAGAATATCTACTCAAAATTGAGTATCGATTAAAAATAATATTCAAACATATATATATATATATATATATATATATATATATATATATATCATACTCTGTAAGTATGCTTTTGTTATCTGACTGAGCTCTCTCTCGAGGAAAATGTAAAAAATAGGGTTGTATGCGTATGACTATATATATATATACAAATAAATACACAACAGGCATGATTATAAGAGGAAGAATAGAGAGGATTTTTACCTAGTTGACAAAATAATTATTACAAAAAAATAAAATAATGTGTTTTTAAAAAGAAAATGCATGGCAAGTGCTTTAATAACTTGTAGGAAAGAGAATGAGCTGAGCAATCACTGCTCACTATTGTCTCTCTAGCCATCAGTGTGACAGGAGGGAAATATATATATATATATATATATATATTTACAACTTACTCTTCAGTCATGAACTGAGTCCTCTAAGCTGATGGTGTATGCATACACTGTGTTTATATAGCACGTTAAAATCTCTTTCTTTCCCAGCTGTGCGGCGATAGCTTAGGGGTAGTTCCTCTGACTGAGGCTAAATCAGTCATGTTTCAATACTGGTTGGAAGAAATCGAAGGTCTAGCTATACTGATGAGCTGTCATATATCAAAACAGGCTTGTATGTGGATGACTTTATATATATATATATATATATATATATATATATATATATATATATATATATGCAAATGAATACACATCAGCCTTTATTATAATAGCATGGATATATATATATATATATATATATATATATATTTTAATTCAGATACTTCAATCCAAGGAAGTGTGTGAGTGCATATGGAATATGTATATATATATATATATATATATATATATATATATATGTGCGTGTGTGTGTGTGTGTGTGTATATGTGTGCATGTATGTGTACACATGTATATTATGTGTATATGAATTTTTTGTATATAGGTGTGTACACACATATATATGTGTGTATGCGCATGTATATGTATATAAGTGTGTAATAAATTGAATGTATGTGTGTGTATGTGTATGTATATATGTATTCTTATTCGTAGAATTGTGTGTGTATATATATGTATGTATGTGTGTACTTCTATAGGTATGTATATAATAATTGTAATTAATTTTTTTTTTTTTTTTTTTTTTTTTTACCTAGTGTTGTCTTTATTTAGTTTAATTTCAAATGACCTAATTTTTTAAAAAATAATTTTATTTTAAATCCTATATCTTTTTATTCCCTTTTATTAATAATTATGCCTTTTTAAGTAAAGGCCTTTTTCTAATACTTCAACGTTTTGGGGAAATTAGGTTTTTGAATTTGTCCAGCGTCTGTAATATTTAAAAAAATTTTTTTCTTTAGTTTCTTTCTTTTTCCCTCACTTCCTTCTTTTATCTCTCTTACCACCTTTTTTCCGTGTTGCTTAAACTTACGTCGATTTAACACGGCTGTCTGTTAATTTTTAGTTACATTCTTCCTTTTTTTTGCAAACCCAGACGATGTCAATTTCTTTTTTTTTTTCTTTTCTTATTTATTTGATTTTATTCTATCGTTTTCTTTTTCTTTTTCGTTTTCTTTTTCTTTTTCTTTCCCTTTATTTTTATTTTTATTTTATTTTATTTTATTATTTATTTTTTAATTTCTTTGCAATCTATTTAAAAAGGAAAAGTAGACTAATTTTTCTCCAGTTTCTGAAAGGTTTTTTCTGTTGCTGAGGTGATGTGTTGTCCCCCGTGGGGATCTTCATATGGAAATGGCCATTCAACATCTTTGAATTAATCCTTTTTTAATATATATATATATATATATATATATATAGAGAGAGAGAGAGAGAGAGAGAGACTACCAGCCATAATTATTAGGCCACCCCAGTTTTTTAAAAGAAATGATGTATTTCATACTATTTTTAAGTGGATAATTCTAAATGAAAATAGAATGGTTCTTTCGTTACTATTACTTTGCAAAATTTTACAAGTCAAGGAAGCAAAGCAAAGATGAACTCGTCTGAATCACCCTAAATTTTTTTCATTCTTTCATTGATGAAACTGCAATATAGATAATTATTACATATTGATAAATTCATTTGATGTATATTTATTGTGCAGTGTTAATAAAAGTACCATTCTATTTTCATTTACAGTTAATCACTTGGCAATAAAAACTAAAAATTAGTATGAAATACATAATTTTTTTAAGACTCTGTGGTGGCCTAATAATTATGGCCAGTAATATATATGTATATATATATATATATATATATATATATATATATATATATATATATATATATTAATTAAATGTATAGGTCCATGGCTGGTGTCTTGGATACATTCATAAATGAAAAAATTATTTTACAGATATTTTGTTTGTATGGTAAAACCTGATATCTTTAAAACATGTTATTACTTTTTTAATAAGGATGGCTATTAAAAACTGAAAATCACATGATATAAAGCTCTTATAAGTGTAAGTATATCTTAAGAAGTTTAACAGCTTTGACACTGTACAATTTCTGCAGTATTGAACTGTATTTATATTCTGTGCATGTAAGCATTTATCTAGTCACAAATGCATGTCTAGACACAAATGCAAACACAGTTACACACATGCATATTTTATATATACAAAGAAATTTAATAAAACTTCATATATGAGTGTATTAAATCTACTGTATCAATGATGGTGATGTCTCAAATGTAGACATAATAGAATTGATATGAAATTCTTTTGATAAATACAAAATTATACAAGATATTTATTGGCAAAATTGTATAGACTGGCATACAGTCAATATTTATGTGCTAATATATATATATATATATATATATATATATATAAAGTTGGTAATGAAAAGTGCTAGACAAAAACAACCTCAAAAGATTTGATGAAAACATATCAGCAATACCTCATCACCTCAAACAGATATGTGAAGATGTCATATTTTAAAGAACAATGAAACTGACATTGCACTAAGAACACTATATATATATATATATATATATATATATATATAGTGTTCTATATATATTACCAACGAAACTCTTTGGTAATGCCATTTGAAAGCTATATATATATATATATATATATAGCTTTCAAATGGCATTACCAAAGAGTTTCCTTGGTAATATATATATATATATATATATATATATATATATATATACCAACGAAACTCTTTGGTAATGCCATTTGAAAGCTGCAAAATCTCAGACATTGGACAACTGATATTCCATTACTGAGTGTCAAAATAATGAGAAGAATTTAGTGAAAAGAATATACAATAAAAGAGTAGGATTCTGGAAGACCGAATATAGTAACTGGCATTGCATTTAAATCCTTGAATGTTGTAAGGTAGGAGGTAAGTGTGTTCTACAGGTGAGAAAAGAAACTATTAAAATAGAACTTACCGTTACATCTAGTAACATAACAGTAAAACAATGAGACCTAATTGCCAATCTAGTATTACACTTAGAATCATGAAGTCGTCATACCAAAAAGGAAAGCAATATAAAATATATGGCACACGGACAAAGATAGGAATAGGGGAAGGTTGTTTTTTTTTGTCTATCTTCCCATAAACTTAGTTAGCCATGACTACTGCTTCACCTGCTGCTGTCCACTCAGATGACTGACAATTTAACTTTGAAGTGATGTGGTGGAACCATGTTTTATCCATTGACACATATTTATGCAAAATCTCCTTATTTTTGCATTGAAACAGTTGCAAAGAACTCTCTGAATCGTCAATGCACTGTTGTTTTTGATCAACTGCGAACAAACATGGCACCTACTTTGAACACAGCTTTCTCATTGACAAATGTCCATGCAAAATGGTGAATACACTGCCTTTTGATGTGTGCAACTCTTCTGCTATCACATGCAACTTCAATTTATGATTGGCCAAAACAAGTTTGTGGATTTGTTATTGTTTTCCAGGACAACTGCCAATTTTGGGTGACCTGAGTGTTCAGCATCATTTGTGTTTGTATGACCATATTTAATAGTTGTTTCTGATAGAGCAGAGTCTGAATAACACTTATCACACCATTGCTTTGCTTGAACAGTATTTTTTTCTATCTGAATACAATGCTTTCACAGTTTGATTAACCAAATGCAGATGACAATTCTACTCCAGCAACTTCTTTTCTCGCACTTTCCACCTATGGAACTTGCTTCCATATTCTTGCTTTCCTGATGGCTACAACCTCCAGGAATTTAAATGCAATGTCAATACCCATCTCTTAACCACTTGACTCTAGTTCTTTCTACATCACCCTGTATATCTTTTCTTTTCTCTCTAGCTTTGCAACTGCTATCACACTTGTATTCCCATCCTTCTCTTGCTCCTCCTTTCTAAATGATTTGTCTTTCTTTTTACTCTCCTCCTATTTAATCTTTTTACTCTTATGTAGCCCCCTGCACATCAGTGGCATTACCGTCTTGCTTGGGGTGATATGATTATAAAATAAAAACACACAGAATTCAGATTTTTCCATTGTTTTGAAAATTTGCAACAGCAGCTTCCCTTAAATAACTTGAATTTGTAAACTAATAATCCAATTGGGCCCAAATTCTGCCACATGCCATTTGAAGGTTAGTGATTCATAAAAATAATATGGATTTTTTTAATTGGTGCACCATCTATATGTCAGGCCCGGGACTTATTAAGTGATGTGTTAAATCTGAATAGGTTATTTAAGTACTTGATGAGTTTTCATTGTTGTTTGTTCCAAGTAATCAATGCAAATTACAAATAAAAAAAACTAAATAACTACTGCTTCACACACTCGCACATATGATATAAGATATATATTTACCCCTTAGGATGATCTTGGAGAAGATCGAAAGTACTTGAGTAGGAAATAAGTATACCACCTTCCTTGATAAATTTCATTTTAACATCAAGAAATTGTTTAGAGTACCTAAAAGGAACAGTATAAAATAGATGTAATATGTCTATATAATTCAATGAAATATGTTTGAATGAAGATATACCGCCTAAATATATATGTATATATACTTATATATATGTGTGTAGGTAAATATAAAAATTGATAGATAGATAGACATGTGTATGAGCAAATACGATTATGCAACAGCAAGAATAGAAGTGGACCATATTTATTGATTATTAAGCAGGAAAATGGTTAATTAATATAAAAAATATTAACGAAATTTAACTGAATACTGATTACCTATAAGTATATTTAAAGAAAATACTTCTCGTCTTCTCCATATATCAAAACAAATGCATACATAAAAAGCTTTATGATATTTATTTTATAGTTTGAATAGAAAGTAGAAAAAAGGGAAAACATATTGATGTTTGAAAAACCAATGATTTCCATAAACTCACTTTTGTCAATTAATATTAATGCTTTGCATAGAAAGAAAGTCAATGAAAAAAGTTTTTTTTTCAGATGTTTTCTTATTTTGCATTTACATAAATACACTTCAGGGATTTTGCCTTTTTTCAATGATATTTGATTCATATCAAATATCATGAAAAAAAAAGTATAAGTGAGATGAGATTGCCACTTTAATGGAGGAGAGCTATGGTAGAAAATTTATTCTCTCATTTGTATTTCCCTATAATATTCCCATGATATATCCATGATATAATAACACCCTATTCACAGATAGAATGGAATGGCTAAAAGGAAAAAGAATAACAAATATGCTTTGTTCTCAGAGAGACTTTTATACTATTATATATATATATATATATATACATGTGTCCTGTTTGAAGAATAATATATCACATATATCTAAGCAGGAAAGAGAAACATACAGGATGGATCTTACATATAAGATAGAGATACTCCTGTGTCTGAAGAAGTCATGTTTAGGACTCCAGATTCAAATAGGTTGGATACATCTCTGTTCCAGACAAGAAAACAGAAAACAGGAAGCTTTAGGTTTTCCTAAATTGAGGCCTGCAAGTTGAAGTTTCTTTCTATGCACTGAAAAAATATATTCCCAAAGGAAAACCTCACCATGTTCTTGTAAGCTGCTAAGAGGCTCTGGCCAGAAAAGCAACTTTTCAGTTTAGTTGCCATAAAATTATGAATCTGACTTCTGCTTTCGTCATTGTATGCAGTGACATCACGAAGCTGTCTGTCATGTGACCTATGTGACTTATCTCTATGAAAAGGAGATAATTACCTTCCGTATCTCTACATGACTAATTTTAAATTTTATCATTATTTGAATTTGGGGCAGTGATAGCTAATTGAGCTCTCCAATCATCAGTAATTTCCAATGAGCTTATAAAGAAATAAGGTTGTAAAATCACACCCAACTCTATATGTCAGTTCTTAAAAACAAGAATATCTCATCTCAGTGAAATGAGTTATTAATATGCACAACCTCATCAGGGTTTAAAGCAGGCAAGCTAAGTATATTATTTGCAGAAAGGATACAAAACTGTTGATAATGTTTTTGGTACAAAGAAGATACAGCATTTGCATTCATGCAATTGACAGATTTACTTTTATTTGACTCATTATTTTTAAGCATTTCATCCAAAGCAAGGCAATAAAGCCACTAAGATGCAGAACATTTGCTGAAGATGAATGAAGAAAACATTACTGAGGAGAAAGGACAATAAAAGGAATCAGTTTCAAGGAGACAGAGAATGATGACCGAGGTTGCATTTAAATCTTTGAAGTTTGTAGTTGACAAGAATACAAAAAACCTGGAAGGGATTGACATAGGTGAGACAAGTAGAAGAAGAAATTATTGGTACATAACTTACAGTTAAAACCAGCGATTTTAGAAGAGACAGACGAAGCCATGCCCCATTGATGAGATAGTGGCTAGAGTTGAGCTGCCAGGTTGGGACTGATCACATTACAGATTCTTCTTTGGAGCCTGTCAAGATCTCTGAAATGAATAGCAGGGGCACTCAACCAGATATGACAACAGTATTCAATGCAGAGGAAGATGGTTGATTTGTGTATGTGCAAGATGGACTCAGGTGGGAAAAACTTCCTGGCCTGATACAATGACCCGAACTTCCTAGCAGTGATTTAGTTATTTTTTTAATGTAATGGTTCCACTTGAGGTCAGAAGAGAGGGTGAGGCTGAGGAGGTGCAGTGTATTGCTTTCAAAGAGACTCGCTTGGTCCATGCTGATTTGGGACTGCCTGTGGTGGTTGACAGATAGCTGCTTTGTTTTAGAAACATTACAAGCCATTTCTTACCCCAGTCTACCAGAGAGTGGAGACCCTTCGTGGTTATCTTTGTCTGCTTTGCCAGATTTCTTACTGAGGTGGGAGTAAATGGAGGTCTCATCAGCGTAGATGCCTACTTGGGATTTGATCATGTCAGGGAGATCTAAACTTATTTATAAATGGAACTTTGTGTGTGTGTGTGTATGTTCGTGTGTGTGTGTGTCTCCATTACCTATAGACTCTGAAACAGCTGAACTGATTTTCTTGAAAATTTACACAGTTGTACAATAAGTGTCTGCGAGTGTTCTTAGCTAGGTTTTGTGTCAAGGTACCCCCAATAAATATCAAAAATTGATAATCAAAAAAATTGTGTTATAGAAGGAGTGGTTCGATTTTAATCAAATTTGATACACTCATAGACAAAGGCATAAGAAATGATATTCAAAAGTTTCATGGTTGCAGTTATTACAATAGTGAATAAAATCAATAATATATATATATATATAAAAGGCAAGATGATTGTGGGTGTGTCTGTTTATCTGCCTGTATGTCTGTATTTTTTTCAGCCCTTTTATTTTAGTTTTTGCTTCAGGTTTGGCTCTAAGTAGATATAAATGTAGTTCTTAGTCTCAGCCATGATACCATTTACTCAGAACACTTATTTAACCTTCAAAATTCAGTTTACGATGAAAAAAACTTATTTGATATTGATAGCAGGAAATCAAAATTTGACTTACATCCATTCATTTTTCTTTCAGTCTATGGTTTTGCTTTAACTGGAAACAACTATTGCTTTTTAGTCTTTCATGCCAATGTCCAAAGAGTCTGAGCTCCAGGACCATGGATTAGTTTTAAAGCTTTCATTTGATTATTTTTTATGTTTCCTCATTTTCACTTTCATACCGTCTGCAGGTTTTTTTCATAAATCTCTTTATGTATCTGCTATCAATACTCTAATCAACATATCCAATGTTGTTAAAGTGTGGTGATACTGAGCAAAAGTGATGGACCGGATGTTTTCACACTCACAACCAAAAAGCAAATGGCCAAAAGTCGTCGGTGTGCAGCTATCCTCACGCAGATGTTCCAGTTGAAAAATAAAAATTAATTAAATATTGAATTTCCAGTTCACAAGCCTATGCGAATTTTATTTATCAGCCAATGGGAAGCCCAGAATCAAATACAGATATGAATTCCCAAATGATCACCTGCGATCCAAAATGTCGAAATAAAAAGGCGATACAGAAAGCATAGCCAGACAGACCAACGCAGGCTGACGCAGGCCGACACACATGGACTGACTCAAGAGAGAGGAGTGTAATCAGTATCCGCTTGACCTACATCAAGCGGCTTACTATCCTTGCCTCCCTTACCTCTCACATCTTATCTTTCGCTGTCTCAAAACTACTTACTGACCTAAGGAGCGAATACATCAAAGACATTCGTTACTTACAACGCTCCCACATACCTAAGCATTAATTCTCTTTTCAGCATTTTATTGCCATGAACATTTTAACACCCCTTGAACCTATACTTTAAGTTTTACTGTAATTGTAAAAACCTTAATTGATATGTGCATATATAAAATGTTATTTTTCAACTCAATTTGCTTTTCTTAATTTATAATCATTTTATAACTTATAGTGGGCTCTCTACAGCAAGGCCAAATTCCGTTAATCTGCAACAATATACAACTACCCTTCACTAGGATGGACTCTCCACTATAAACTGGAAAAGAGTGGATAACCCACTATAATAGTTGTGGCTTTCTAGGACTTCTGATTCTCTCAGAATTTTTTTTTTTTTTTTTAATCATTTCACCCCGAGCAAGGCAGAAACGCCACTGATGTGCAGGGGGTTACATAAATGTAAAAAGATTAATTAGAAAAGAGTGAGGAGTACAAGCTAGTTAGAAAGGAACAATAGAAAGCTGAGAAAGCAGGTGCAATGACAGATACATGGGCGGAGAGAAAGTGAAGGTTATACAGGGGAGGGGAGAGAGCTAGAGGCCAGTGGTTAGTAGGTGAGTATTAACTTTGCTTTTAAATTTCTGGAGGTCGTAGCCGTCAGGAAAGCAAGAATACGGGAGTGAGTTCCACAGGCGGGAAGTACGAGAGAGGAAGCTGCAGGAGTAGAATTGTCGTCTGCGTTTGGCTAACCTGACTGTGAATGGGTGGGACCCAGTTGCCAGTCTGGTTGAACGGGTAAACACCTGTTGAGGAGGCATCAGTGACTTAAGCTCATCTGAGCAGAAGCCATGAAAGTATTTATAGAAGAGACAGAGGGAGGCCACATTTCGACGATGGGAAAGTGGCTGCAGACGAGTCGCCAGATCAGTACCTATCACATTACAGACTCTCCTTTGGAGCTTGTCAAGAACACTGAGGAGAACGGCAGGGGCACCTGACCATAAATGGCAGCAGTACTCCATGCACGGACGGATGGTTGACTTGTATATATGCAGGATGGATTCAGGTGGAAAAAACATCCTGGATCGACATAGTGACCCAATCTTCTTAGCAGGGTGGAAAAAACATCCTGGATCGACATAGTGACCCAATCTTCTTAGCAGAAATTGCTTTAATATAAATGTTGAATGAATCTGGTTAGATGACGCACCTTTGTTTTATGCCACTTTGTATTTTTTAATATTTACTCAATTCATTTACTATCTGTTTATTTATTAATTAGTTTAATTAATTAGTTAATTTATTAATTAGTTAATTCATTTACTATCCATTTTTTTCCCCATCATAAGTTCTGGTTTATCCAAATATCCATCTCAAATAAATCCAAATTAATTAGTAGTTCCAACAGTTTTTTTGCAATACACTTTATCAAATGAAAGCTTGGCAAAGAAATAAATAGTGTTAAGGGCCACATTGATAGGAAGTCGTTAAGAGCCATGATCATCCATGTTCTGAATTTGTGAGCAAATATTGCTTTAACAGTTTGTTTTTTTAGAGATAATGATTTTTCAAGAAAAAAGTTATACTATTTAACCCATAACTGGGGGAAGAAATGACAGATTCTTACCTTTACCAAGCTGTAAAATAATGTAACAAACTAGACAAAAATTTGAACTTGGCTATCTGATTTCTCATTTTGAACCACTAGCTATCACGTTTGTATCTATGTTATAACACATAACTCATATAATATTATAACCATATAACTGCAATAATATTCTAACAAACATTCTATCAGAACTCTCTTGGAACTCTCCTAGAATTATGTCTAGATTCTTGACTTAAGTCATCTTGCCTAGATCATTTGTGTTATTGGAATGTGTTATTTGCTTCACAACATCCCCATATTTGATATTTTTTTTATTTTCTTAAATATTTTATTGCATAATCAATAGAATATAGGTATACATATGATTGCATTTGTATTGTTCTTTCTGATATTATTCTGAGTATAAATATTGCATTCTTTGTTCCAGTGCCTTTAATGATGCAGCACTAGTCTAATTGTGCTGCATTCTCTATTCATCAGAATTCACTTTTGTTGTGTGACTCATTAGACTGATTATATGTGAGAGTCATAATTTATTTGCACATGTCTTCTTAGGCAGAAGTGGGAAAATTAATCATTTTATGGCAAATACTCTGTCTTTTGAATAGTAAAAGTTTATCCCTTGTTTGCTGTTTAGGGTTGGATTTTTAGTTCCTTCTCCTACATTCTTTCAGCACTAGTAATTCCTTTCATCTTAGTGGCATTACGCCTTACTTGGGGTGAAATGATTAAAAAATAAAGAGAAGAAAATGTGATGTCCGCTTACAAAAATGATTATCATTGCTAGTATATATATGCATTCTTAGATAATTTTAATAAAGTTATATGCAAGCTATCTCTATATATGTGGATATGTAAATACAGCATAGTGTCAAAATGACTTTATGTATATATCAGTGTATATTCTAAGATGCACTGTCATAATCTCATACATATGTATTAATTTCTAATTATATATATATATATATATATGCATGCTGGTAGATATATGTGTAAGTATACATGTAGAAATATCATTTGCATGTGTGAATTTATCTCATTATTCAAATATTT
>JBBBDQ010002123.1:487500-597500 GCA_037127315.1 Ascarosepion bandense | reverse complement strand
TTATATAAATAAATTTAGCTATCACAGTCATAATCAGCAATTGGTATTATCAGGTGTGCAAGATTTATTGAACTAAATTCTGGTGTTTTTCAATTTATCAGTTTACATTTTATTAAGTTTGTCAAATAATTTCAAGGATGAAAACTTGTAAAGGATATTATTTCTTGAGCTGCATTAAATGCAGTAACAAATATCTATATTTTTTCTATATTTTTGAATATAAATATATATATTATTCAAATTCATTTTATTTATAGGAATCAACACTACATAATGTACTATTAGTCAATCATTTTTTTTTAATCATAGTACCTAAGCAAGGTGGGATTGCCACTAGTCCTCAGGGGATCACACTGAGTGAAAGGACTGGGCACAGTGGGTGTCGAAGAAAAAAAATAAGATGGATAGAAATCAAGCAGATAAAAGATGGCAATTGACATTGCATTTAAATTTTTGGAGATTGTAGTTATCAGGGAAGCAAGTAAACAGAAGGGAGTTCCATAGATAGACAGTGTGAGTAAAGAAACTGTTGGAGTAGAAGTGGTTGTTACATTTAACTATTTTAATAGTAAAAGGGTGGGAAGTAGATGCTAATCAAGTAGTACATTTAAATTCCTTTGGTTAGGGCACAAGAGAAAAAGCTCATCATAGAGGTTGTCATGAAAATATTTGTAGAAAAGACAGAGGGAAGCCACATCACATCAGTGAGACAATGACTGAAGTCAAGTGAAGACTGTATTGAAGAGTGAAATTGATGGTCATCATGCATTGTTGAATGCTATGTCTTCCCTGTTTATATTGATGTGGACATAAGCTTGCATTTAAACCTGAAACAAACAGTTACTGCTGGATATTGGCATCAATGCCCACTTTTATATTCACATATGCTCTGTTTCTGATATTGAGCACTTTTGCCCATAAATATAGCATACATTAAAACTATATCTATTGGCTGAAAACAAAGGGAAATTGTTGTCAGCCAATTTCCCTGACAAGTCATTGGATGAAACTGTGGTAGGTTGTTGGCTCTTGCTTAGATTTTCTGTCTTTGTTTGCTCTACTTTTGTATTGAGCGCTTTAGTGTTAGGGTTTTCATCTTGGGGATTTTTTCTTTCTTACGAATGCTTGACTTTCTTACGAATGCTTGTTGTACTTTGTTTGTTTCTTTTTTTACTTCCCCTTCTTTTCCCTCTGAGTTAATTCTCAGTGGGTTGTACAAGACGATTTAAATTAAAACTTAATTAATACTAGTTTCAACAGAGTTAGTTCTGTTACTATTAATATTGTTGTTGCTATAGTTAATATTTTATATATATATATATATATATATATATGGTCATTTGCAGATAGATCTTTTTCGCTGTATCGCAGCTCATCAGTATAGTTAGACAGCCAATTGCTTTTAGCCAGGATTGAAATCTGACCGAAGTGACATCAGTTGGCAATTCTATCTCTGAGCTATGGGCACTCAGTAGAAGGAGGCAGACTTTTAGCATGTGATATACCATGTAAACATATGCATGTGTAAGCATGTGCATTACTGTGTATGTATGTATATGTCTCATTGCCATAAATTGTCTAATTTTTCATTAGTATTAAATGGTTGAATCATTTACAGACAAGCAGTACATAATATATATATATATATATATATATATATATATATTTAAATTGCGGAGATATGGTATAACTGGACATTTGTTTGAACTAATCCAGTCTTTCCTCTCTAACTGCACATTGAAGGTGGTATTAAACGGACATGCCTCCCAGAACTACCATATGAATGCGGGTGTCTCTCAAGGCTCTATCCTAGGTTCTACACTCTTTCTGATCTACATTAATGATCTCCCTGATACCATAAGAGCCCAAGTAGGTATGTACACCAATGACATCACAGTTTACTCTTGCCTTGATCAAAAATCTGGTGTGGGCAACAAAGCTAACCTTGCAGCCGAGCTTGAAAAGAATCTCCAATCTATAGTGGACTGTGGTAAGAAATGACTCATAAATTTTAATGCTTCTAAAACAAAGCTGCTATCAATTAACCATCATAGACAATCGCACCTACCTCCCATTAACCTCCCATTAACATGGACCAGGCTTGCCTCCCAGAGAGTAAAACACTCCTTGGTCTCACACTTTCAGCAGACCTCAAGTGGAATGACTATATCGAATACATTGTTAAATCTGCTGCTATGAAAGTCGGTTCTCTGTGCAGGGCCTGGAAGTTTTTCCGTCTGAATCTATTCTGCACATATATAAATCTACCATCCGCCCATGCATTGAATACTGCTGCCACATCTGGTCGGGTGCCCCTGCTTTTCTCCTTGGGCTTCTTGACAAAGTACAACAGAGGGTCTGTAATGTGATCGATACCGACTTAGTAGACCGCCTGCAGTCTCTCTCTCACTGGCGTGACGTGGCTTCCCTGTGCCTCTTCTATAAATACTTTCACGGCTTCTGCTCCAATGAACTTAGATTACTGGTGCCCCCTAGGTATGAATTTGCACGAGATACTAGATTAGCAACTAGATCCCACCCTTTTACAGTGAAACCGATAAAATGCAGCCGTAACTTCTACTCCAACAGTTTCTTTTCTCGCACTTCCCGACTGTGGAATTCTCTTCCACATGATTGCTTCCCCGACGGCTACAATCTCCAGGAGTTTAAATGTAAGGTCAATAGACACCTCCTAACAAACTAACTTGCTTCCATTCTTTCAAACACTCTTCCCATCTACCCAACCCCCAGCCTCGTTATCCTTAACTATCTATCACCCTCCTTCTGACATTTCCTATATCTAACCACTCTTTCGCTTTACTTTCCCCTATATAACCTCATGCGCAATAGTGGCAGTGGAATCCCTTGCTTGGGGTGAAATGATTAAAAAAAAACAAAAAACTTAATATTTCTTGTTTTTGCTCTCGCTTGGTCATGTGTGATATCATGAGCTGTAATACAACATTTGCTTCCAACTTCTTAAATGCATGAGTTTGTTGTTGTTTGGAAATCTTCCATGTAAACAAAAACAGTTTGTCATTATGGTTTGTCCGTGTTTATAATATGTAATGTAATTTGACATCTTAGGAAATGGCTTATGTAAGCCAAAAGCTTTGATTGGATTATTAAAAAATTATGTATCATTATTTTAATTTTCTTTCTTCATTTAATGATAAGCTCATCATAGAATATGAAAAAAATTTACATAAAATAAGTAGACAAAACTTTTCTATATTATTTAATGAAACATGTTAATATATATATATATATATATATATATATATACATGTAAAAGAGATAATAACTATACTCATGTCAAAAACCTCCCATGCATCTACAAAGAAGGGAAAAAATGGTATTAAAAAAGAAAGAGCTAAGTTCATGAACATCAGTCAAAAGAGCTCAGACCGAGTCAGCACGTAACCCAAAGAAAAAACCCTGACATGAGCAATCAACGAACAAAAAAGCACTCAATACTTAGATAGAGTGGTATAAATACAGAATACCTAGAGAGCCAGACAACCTACCTAAATGGATCGTCAAGGAAAGCCAGTTGTCTGGCTCTCTAGGTATTCTTTATATATATATATATATATATATATGTTTTTACAGTATGATGCATCCTGTACAAAGTCCGGTAGCCACTCAATGTAAAGGGTTATGTTAAAGGGTAGTTTATATGGACAGGAGGGGAAGATAATGGTTGACACTACACCTTTGTACAAATTAATTGAAACAACTGCTTTATCTTCCTTTCTTTCATTATACAGTCAGTTCTAGACCCACTAAAGTGACAGGCAGGCAGGCAGGACTTGCTGGGGCTCGGTAAGGACAGGACCGGAACCACACGAAGACCACTACCACTACTGTTACTAACTAGGAGGTGCCACGCCCAACCCCACGATTGCTTTACCACTGCTGCTTGCCTGTAAAGTGAGACTAATGGATCTGGGGCCTTTCAGGAAGACTTTCGCCCACATCTTAGGACCGACTGACCCGTGCTCGACCGCCGTTGGCACAGAACCCTTTTCCACTTCAGTCTTCAAAGGTCTCGTTTGAATTCATTCCATTCACTTATGTGCAAATACCCTTGGGAAAGGTATTAATCCATCACTTCCTTCCAGTTATGGGTTAAATAACAGGGCAGATTGGGTTCTATAGCCTTGGCTGGCAACCAGTCTAACACAGAAAGCAATGGCAACCTACTGCAGGATAATCTTCTGCCCAGTCAGTCATGTCTCTTTTGAGACATGATCGTCCAAGCATGTTTGATGTATGGCACTTAACTGACTGACTGAAGTGACAGGGTGTAATTGATTTCTATTTAGATTAGATCATTTGCAGTAGTGTGCAGTAATATAAATATATTTTTGGGGTGTATGATGAAATTTGTTTGGCCTTAAAAAATATTGTCATCCATGATTGCATCAGATTTTTAACATGTCCTGACATCATTGTCTCAACTGTTGATTAGTTGACCTACAGCCATTGTCTGCAATGGACATTACTCCAAGGAAGCATACAAAAATTGTAACACTGCAGGAACTCACATGCAGGCCTTACAAAAAGATTGCAGATATTATTAGTGTCAGCTTTTCAACTGTCTGTCATGTCATCAAGCCGAGGCAACAAATGGAATCTATTAGTTCAAAATATAAAAAAAAATGTGGTCGGAAGAAAACATCAGTGCCAAGAGACAGCAGATACATGATCAGGTAAAGTGTGGAAGATCGTAGGAAGACCTTATTCATTTTGTTTCAAATAATTTGCACAAAGGTGTAAACTTGAACAGGTCAAGATTAGAATGATCAGGGTAACATCCTCTTGAGAGTCTGCTCCATAGAACAGTACTTCACTTAGATATGTCCTAATTCTACTTTGCATCTGACATAACCAGTTATTGAACAAAACCAGCATGCTCAAACTCTCAGTCACAAAGACTTGTAACTTTGTGCTAGTACAACCACTGATGGCTTCTGAACAATGGTTCATGTGAAGAAGTTCTTTGAGTGGAACTTACTTTTTGCTAATGAAATACAGAGAGAATATTGATTACTTGCTTCTATGAAAGTGGCATAGTGGGTCTTAACTGTGACCTCTGGCTATTTATAATAATGGGCATGGCTGCTTTGTCTCTGTTCATAATTTGGTTGATAATTTTCTAGATTTTGTGAGATCCAATTTGTTTCTTTTCAACCTTGGCCTGAAGAGTTCATGAGTAGCAGCACTTTGCACTTTTGAGAACTGTTTTACAGTGATTGTGGGTGACTCTGAAAGAAGTAAGAGGCAGGCTACAGCTCTACTTGATGTTGAAAAAGGGCCTCTGGGGATCTGTGGCTGCAGTACATTCAGGAATGAGCTGGGCTGACTGATTGTTCATGCTGGAATTTTTTGGAAGGTATAAAACACTTCACTCCAGATTGAGGATTAAGGCAGCAGTATTGGGGGAAGCATGTTTGAAAGGATTTGGGAGAGGAGCTTCCATCATATAGAGCCAAAAGCTGTCTTAATATGCTTTCACATAGAAAAGTAAGCTTTTTTCCATAATTATGTTGCTCCAAGCAAGGCATTTTATTGCCACTGTTGAGCAAGCGGTTACATAGGAGGTAAGCTATGAGAAAGAGTTACAAGTTACTGGGGTTGTCAGGAAGAGAGTAGGAGAAGGATGAGAATACTGATGAGATTGAAGCCATGCCCATTATTATAAATAGCCTCTAGGCTATTTATAATAATGGGCATGGCTGCTTTGTCTCTGTTCATAATTTGGTTGATGATTTTCCAGATTTTGTGAGATCCAATTTGTTTCTTTTCAACCTTGGCCTGAAGAGTTCATGGGTAGCAGCACTTTGCATTTTTGAGAACTGTTTTACAGTGATTGTGGGTGACTCTGAAAGAAGTAAGAGTTCATGGTAGATGCAGAATAAAGCATGAGAGAGAGAGAGAGGTGGGGGAAGCAAGTTAGTGAGATAGTAAATGACTATTGACTTTACATTCAAATTTTTGAAGATTGTAGCTGTCAGGAAAGCAAGTAAACGGGAATTCCACAGGCGAGAAATGCAAGAGAAGAAGCTGCCAGAGTAGAATTTGTGTTTATAATTTATTGGTTTCATAGTGGCTTGAGCAAATTTAAGTATGGGGTATACCAGTGCTATTCTATGGAACAGTAAATTAGGGGATTTCATTAGTTTGGAATTAATCTGAACACTGACTATGAAATAATCTGATGTACCATTGTGGAGAATAGCTTTTCCTGGGCGTTTGTCAGGACAGGATGTTAGAAAAAAGTTGAGGAGGTTCACCTGATGTATTGTGAAAACTAGAACACATTTATACCCATTTCAGACAGAAAGAGATGGTAGGCCTTAAACTGAAGAATATGAAGTTCCACTTCTGGAAAGTTAGTATGTAGACACCTTACTTTGCTGGACTTTTTTTGAGATACGGGCTTTATATATATATATATATATATATATATATAGGAAAGAATATTGAAACATTTGAGTTTGAAAATGTGTTTTTTTGACAGTATTTGTTTATTTCTACTAAACAAATACTGTCAAAAAAGCACATTTTCAAACTCAAAACGTATTAATATTCTTTCCTATACATATTAAGACAGTATATGTGGATCATCACTATGCTATATCATTAAATATGGATTGAGCATGTTTTGATACAATTGCTTACTTGTCTGATTTGACTGATTTGATGAATAACTGGTTAATAATTATATATATATATATATATATATATATTGATTGTTTAATACTTAGTTTTTTGTCCTAATAGGGTTAGACCAGTACACATTTGTATTAAAGTGTTCTATATAATTATATTGTAGAACTTATATACATATATAAATATATATATATATATATATATATATAAAAATTATATATATATAAATTATATATATATAAATATATATATAAATATATATGTACAACATGTTAAAATTAAAGTGTCGATGGCTTAGGGAGTAGCGACTCCGACTGACACCAAATTGGTCAAGTTTCGATCCCAGCCAGAAGCAAGTGGATGTGTCTAGCCACACTGACATATATATATATATATATATATATATATATATATATATATATATATATTAAAAACAGAAATAGGGGTTGTTTTCAATGAGGGAAATTGGTATAGAAGAAAATTGCGAAAAACCATGAATGTTTTGTTTAAAGTGTAGATTTATTGTTGCTATTATTATAATTATTACTTGATTTCTTTTATGATATAATAAGTGTCCATAATGGTATTTGTGTTTGCTGTGTATATATACATATATATATATACACTCTAATTCTGAAGCTCATCCAATTATGATACCTTGGTTTCAACCTTTCAGTATCTTGATTGAAAAGTTGAAACCAAAGTAGCATTGTTTGTAATCCTTCTGAATTATAATATTTACAAGGTCTACATTAAATATGTATTGAGCATGTTTTGATACAATTGCTTACTTGTCTGATTTGACTGATTTGATGAATAACTGGTTAATAATTATATATATATACATATATATATATATATATATATATATATATATATATATATAATAATAATAATATTAATTAAATTAATAATAACATTGATATGTTATAATATCACTACAAAAGTAGCTATTTTGTTTCGACACTTTTTGTGTCTTTTCAAGTGATGTTGTTATTTTGAAATGAATGGCTTTAAAAGGTTAAGAACAAGCAAGACCTCTTTCATCAGGGAGGCATTATTGTATGTACAATGTGGACCAATCAGAGTAAAGCAACTTTTACTTTGGAGAATATGTGGGAAGACTTAAAATTAATCTTGGTGGGCATTGGTATTAAAATTTTATAAAATTAAGATCAGCATTATTAATTAACTATTTTATCTACTATATTTTTGTTGCTAAAAAAAAAAATAAAAAAATAAAGAAACTATATTTTAACAATTTTGTACATTTAGAAAATTATTCATATTTTAGACGGAGGAGAGAAAAAGAACGCATACATGAATAAACTTACAAACATTCACATATGGAGAAATATTCACAAACATTAGTGAGAAAAAACATATACATAGTAATACCCCCATGTATATATACATACACAAATTTCAAAATTTAGTCTTTATATATATATATATATATATTGATTGTTTAATACTTAGTTTTTGGTCCTAATAGGGTTAGACCAGTACACATTTGTATTAAAAAGTGTTCTATATAATTATATTGTAGAACTTATATATATATATATATATATATATATATATATATATATGTGCAACATGTTAAAATTTCCCTTCTCTGATTCCATGTGTCGATGACTTAGGGAGTAGCGCCTCCGACTGACACCAAATTGATTGAGTTTCGATCCCGGCCAGAAGCAAGTGGATGCGTCTAGCCACACTGATGAGCTGTGATACAGCAAAACAGGCTTGTATGTAGATGACTAATATATATATATATATATATATATATATATATATATATATATATATAGGGTTGTAGCTGATGCTAAAAAGAACAACGGGCACAGAGAAAATTGCCAGGATTTATTAGTTGACAATGTGATGACGTCATCAGTGTCATCCATTTCCAGAAACTATGATTTTTGCAGATTTTTTCTTTGTTGACTTGATCCAATTCTGCAAATGATACATTATATTTTATCTTATATACTGGCATTGACTCTTTTTTTACTTGAAACTTTGTTTTGAATTTGGAACACTGACCCATCTCATCCAACAGAATATCTGGAAAATATTTTTCAATTCTTTCTTTAAATTTGCACTCTATTTTTTTAAACTTGTTGCTTGTCCACTTACATTTTTGCAATAGACATTTATAGATAATTCTACAGCTAAAATAATTAGCCTTAAATAAAATAGAGTGCCTGTTAGAGTATTGTTGAAGTCAGTCAAGACATAATATTAGTAGTGAGTTATAACAGTGGCAACAGAGGTATTAAAAATTATACAGAGAAAGAAAAAATAACTTTTTTTAATGCAGTGCACATAATATCAGTTACAAAAAGAAATTATAACCATGTTGGTGTAATTTTTTTCCTGTGCATGAAGAAAAATATCAGATAAAATAAATTAAATATGGAAGAATATATAAAAAAAGGCAACAGCAACAACAACAAAAGTAATAGCAACAACAGCAGTTTTTAGAACTCCAGAAACAACAAAAGTTATTTGAAATAATTCAGAAAAAAATTCTCCAGTATCTTTCAAAGTCAAATGCCAAATTTGAATTCACATATAATCCAGATGATGAAATTACCTATTTTTCTTATTTTAAAAGATATGATCAACTTTACAGAGAAGAATACAGTGACTGATAAGATGAGAAAAAAACATGACTTTTGTTGAGAAAGTTTGCACCAGTAGAACATGAAAAAGTTTGTAATTATGTACTACAGAAAAAATACAGTAGAAATTTATTTTGAAGAAATAGTAAATATTCTAACAAAAACATTTTAGTGACAAAAAACTTTGTTTCAATACTTATTGGAAATGTATGAATCTGACAAAAATTTGAAGATGTAGTGAAATTGTTAACAAGGAGTGTGAAAGAGTCAAATTAAATGCTCTGACTCTGGATATGTTTAAAGGATTATTTTTCATTTAAAGGTTAATGCCAAAAAATGATACAGAAATGCATACTAGAAACCTAACAAAACTGAATCAAAAGTTAACACTATCAGAAATATTAGACAAATTAGACAAATGTCAGGGAATCCTAAATCTGTAAACAAAAAAGAGGAAATTGAAGAAAAGAATGTACATAATGAAAGAAAACTGTGGAAAAAGAAAAATTATAAATATACACAAGGGATTGTATAAGTTCAACAAACTTTCTTTTGGGATAAAAGTGGCTCTAGCCATATTTCAACAAACTATGAACACCAAGCTTGCAGACTGTTATTTCATAGTTGCTTATCTAGATGATATTTTAATTAAAAGTGTACCTAAGGAACAACATATTGAGTGTTTAAAAATAATTTTTGTGAAAATCTATTACGGGTTTAAAATCAACGAGAAGTGCAAATTGTTTTTTGCTTAAAATCCAGTACCTACAACAAATTATTGACAAAAATAGTTATCAACTAGATGCAGCTAGAGCAAGTGCAATTAAGTATATGCCTCCTTCAACAAACATTACTAGGCTACATGCATTCTTCAGACTACCAAATTATTATCTAATGTACACACATAATATTTAGAATCTGAAAGCTCCACTGAACAATTTGATTAAAATGGCATCAAATGGAACTGGACTGATAAGTGTCAAAAAGCATTTGAGGAAATCAAAAAATGTTAACATCTGACTTATCATTAGCACACTATGATCTGAAAGCAGAAATCAGAGTGACTTCAGATGCTAGTGATTATGATATAGTAGTAATTTTACATAAAGAAGATGATGGTAATATGAAAGCCATTGCACATGCTTCATGTTTGCTAATATCGGCCAAAAAAAGTAACTACAGCCAGATCAAAAACAGGCATTTGCAATAATATTTACAGAGAAAAAATTTCAATAAACTTTGCACAGGAGTTTTCATTTACAGTCAGACTACAGACCTTTATTATCAAGTTTTTGTTAGAAAAAAGAAATTCCTACACATGCAGTGAATAGATCACAACACTATGTTACCATTCTATTGAGTTATGATTTTGTGATGGAATACCAACCATCCAGAAAATTAGGACATGCGGATGGTTTATCAAGATTGATATAAAAAAATACTAAAACATTCCAGGATACTGTTATTGCAGCATTAAAAAGTGAAATAAAAAAACAGAAGAAGACATGTTTATGTGAAAATAAAAATGACTAAAAGAAAGTAAGAAAGTTACATGATTTTTAGATTAAAATCCAAACTTGAATGCTTACTCGCTATGTGATGAAATACTAATATTTACCGAAAGAGAAATAATTCCTCTCATAATGCAAAAGCAGATCTTACGTGAATTTAATATTGGACATTGCATAACCAAAATGGATGAAGACATTGAAAAATTAGTAAAAGATTGCAGAGGTTGTGCTCTGGCAGTAAAATCACCTACTATAAAGTTACTACCAAAAACAGATACTCATTGGTCAAGAAAGCTAATAGATTTTACAGGTTCAATAAATGGATTGCATTATATAGTGATAGTGAATAGCTTTACTAAGTCGCCTGAAAAATGCAAAAAAACAAATTTCCATGATTACAGTGAATTTTTTGCATGAACTTTTTGCAAGATATGGCATTCTGGATGTCATTGTCTTGGATAATGATATGCAATTTGCTGCTTACAAATTTAAAGAATTTTATGAATTGTTCTCAATTTAACATATTACTATCTCACCATATCACCCAAGATCAAATGAACAAGCTGAATGGTTTATGAGTACTTTTAAGAGAGCTTTGCAAAAAGCAATTAATGAGAAAGTGAGTGAAAAAGTACTACAAAAATTCTTGAAAAATGAGGGAAGATGACATAATAAGGTCATGAATTGGAAAAATTAATTATATAGCCTGAAAAATGCAGAAAAACAAATTTCCATAATTACAGCAAAATTTTTGTATGGACTGTTTGCAAGATGTGGCATTCTGGATGTTATTGTCTTGGATAACAGTATGCAAAATTATTTATATAGTGAAAAGAAAAAATGGGGACACAAAAGGCATTTGAATCAGATAAAGAAAAGGTTTACTGAAGAAAGGCCTGCAAGAAAGGAAGAACTTATGCAAGTTCTGTATGATATCTTTGATGTACCAACACCTCAAGAATTCATTGAATGTACAAGCATGAGTACAACAAAAAGCAAATGTATTAAAAAAATAGTGGTTGACCCAAAATGAAAGTGATACAAATTTCAGTACAGAGCAAACTTGTCAAAAAAGAAGGAGGGAATACTAAAAAATAAAATAAAATATTTAAGAAAATAAAAAATATCAAATATGGGGATGTTGTGAAGCAAATAACACATTCCAATGACACAAATGAACTAGGCAATATGACTTAAGTCAAGAACTCAGACATAATTCTAGAAAAGTTTTGAGAGAGTTCTGATAGAATGTTTGTTAGAATATGATTGCAGATATATGGTTATAATATTATATGAGTTATATGTTATCACATAGATACAAACGTGATAGCTAGTGGCTCAAAATGAGAAATCAGATAGCCAAGTTCAAATTCTTGTCTAGTTTGTTACATTATTTTACACCTTGGTAAAGGTATGAATCTGTCACTTCTTCCCCCATCTATGGGTTAAATAGTATAATTTTATTCTTGAAAAATCATTATCTCTAAAAAAACTGTTAAAGCAATATTTGCTCACAAATTCAGGACATGGATGATCATAGCTCTTTATGAGTTCCTATCAATGTGGCCCTTAGCATTTATTCCATTGACAAGCTTCCATTCTACCATTCATTCAGAGAAGCTCATCAGATAGGTTGCCCTAACATGTTCTCCTGTCTCTCTTGATATACCTGTGAGTGTTAATTTTTCCAAACCCTCCTTTTTACATATTTGAACTGTTCTCTTTCTGATTCTGAGTCTCATTATCCTTTTGTAGAATCACATTTATGTTGTCTCCAGTTTTCTCTTCATCTGTGGTGAGATTGTTCGATATTCATTGTCCAATAAAAGTATTGATATCACATAGCAATTCAGGATTTTTTCTTTGTTTCTAATTAATTTTCCTCTGTCTTGGACTTTTTTGCAGCTTTTGAAATGCATTTTTCACGAACCCACTTTTGAGTTTTACTGCTGCATATTCTATCCCTTGTTAAAACACTTTGTAAAATATTCTACCCTTGTTTGATGTTGACATCTCCAATTCATAATTCACACTTTGTAATTTTTCTCCTTGCTATATTCTACCCTTGTTTGATGTTGACATCTCAATTCATAATTCACCTTTGTAATTTTCTCCTTGCTATATTCTACCCTTGTTTGATGTTGACATCTCCAATTCATAATTCACACTTTGTAATTTTCTCCTTGCTATATTCTACCCTTGTTTGATGTTGACATCTCCAATTCATAATTCACACTTTGTAATTTTCTCCTTGCTATATTCTACCTCTTGTTTGATGTTGACATCTCCAATTCATAATTCACACTTTGTAATTTTCTCCTTGTTATATTCTACCCTTGTTTGATGTTGACATCTCCAATTCATAATTCACACTTTGTAATTTTCTCCCTTGTTATATTCTACCCTTGTTTGATGTTGACATCTCCAATTCATAATTCACACTTTGTAATTTTCTCCCTTGTTATATTCTACCCTTGTTTGATGTTGACATCTCCAATTCATAATTCACACTTTGTAATTTTCTCCCTTGCTATATTCTACCCTTGTTTGATGTTGACACTTCCAATTCATATAACTACACTTTGTAATTTTCTCCCTTGCTATATTCTACTCCTTGCTTGATGTTGACATCTCCAATTCATAATTCACACTTTGTAATTCTTTCTCCTTTGTTATATTCTACCCTTGTTTGATGTTGACATCTCCAATTCATAATTCACACTTTGTAATTTTCTCCCTTGTTATATTCTACCCTTGTTTGATGTTGACATCTCCAATTCATAATTCACACTTTGTAATTTTCTCCCTTGCTATATTCTACCCTTGTTTGATGCTGACATCTCCAATTCATAATTCACACTTGTACCCTTTTCTCCCTTGCTACATTTCACCCTTGTTTGATGCTGACATCTCCAATTCATAATTCACACTTTGTGGATAATTTTCTCCTTGCTATATTCTACCCTTGTTTGATGTTGACATTCCAATTCATAATTCACACTTTGTAATTTTCTCCCTTGCTATATTCTACCCTTGTTTGATGTTGACATCTCCACCATAATTCACACTTTGTAATTTTCTCCTTGTTATATTCTACCCTTGTTTGATGTTGACATCTCCAATTCATAATTCACACTTTGTAATTTTCTCCCTTGTTATATTCTACCTTGTTTGATGTTGACATCTCCAATTCATAATTCACACTTCTTGTAATTTTCTCCCTGCTATATTCTACCCTTGTTTGATGTTGACATCTCCACCTGTAATTCACACTTTGTAATTTTCTCCTTGCTATATTCTACCCTTGTTTGATGTTGACATCTCCACCCATAATTCACACTGTAATTTTCTCCTTGCTATATTCTACCCTTGCTTGATGTTGACATCTCCAATTCATAATTCACACTTTGTAATTTTCTCCTTGCTGACAATCATATTTATAGCTTCTTGATGATTAATCCTTTTTTTTTCTTTTATTTATATACACCTGAATTCGGTTGAAACTTGTTAAAAACTGAACAAATGAAGACAGTTCAAAAATATATGAAATAAGGAAAATATTTCAAGGAAGTACAGAACACAACTGATATTTTTATTCTCTATGACCCATATAAGTGTAACTTTGTCAGAAAAAATGAATGTTTATATTTCTGGCTTTTCATGCTTATGAACCGATCATTGTTTATCTTTTCCGAATGCATCTTATGGTTTTTCTGAAATAAAAAAAAAGTATAAGAGAATATAATTCCAGACAATAGAAGAAATAAGTCTTGCGAATACAAAATAAAGAACAAAGATGGCTGCTACTTCCAGATAAAGTCAGTTGAGACAAGAACAAAAAAAATGGCTGCTACTTCTTTATTTTATCTCTTCTTTTATTTGATTTCTTCCAAACCTTTATTAGTTTGCTTTCTGAATGTTATCCATCCAATAGTGTGTAGCTGTCAATCATGATTACTCAAATGGAAGGTAAGAAAATGTATCATCAGACAATCTAACAAATATCAAGTAAAATGATCTGTCTCCAAAAAAAAATTGTCTTGCTCTGTTCCTTAATTTGTAAATGAGTTTTACAGCCAAACAAGCTAAGGACCCAAATAGATAGATATGAAGAAGCAGATAGATAGATAGATAGATAGATAGATAGATAGATAGAGACTGAGATAGATAGGTAGATAGATAGATATGAAGAGACTGAGATAGATAGGTAGATAGACAGATATGAAGAGACTGAGATAGATAGATAGATAGATAGATAGATAGATAGATAGATAGATAGATAGATAGATAGATTGGATGTATTTGGTAAGCAATTTATACAGGTCTGGTTAAAAGTGAAAATTTTTTCAAGATTTTTTTTTTGTAATTTTCTTCTGGTTTAGATCATTTTTCTGATTTCTGGAGATAATTTAAACATAAATTTTCAAATCCCATTGAGTAACACAGATTTGCTTGTCAGTTGTCTGACCTTAACCAGTTTGCCATATTCCCTAGAAGCTAAGATGATATATTTTATATATATATATATATATATATGTATGTGTGTATATACATATAAGAATACATGATACATCACACACTAAAAGTCTGCTTCCCTCTACTGAGCACCCATAGCTCAGAGGTAGAATTGCCGACTGATGCCAATTCAGTCGGGTTTCAATCCTGGGTAAAAAGTAATCGGATGTCTAACCGTACTGATGAGCTGTGATACAGCAAAACAGATCTGTCTGCAGATGACTATATATAATTATATATATATATATATATATATATATATATATATATATATATACATATATATATATATAAAACCATACATAGATACATCTATCTATCTGTCTATCTATATAATTGTCTGCATAAAAACCTATTTCACTGCTCATCAGTGTGGCTTATCAGTGTGGCTAGATCAACCATTTGCCTCAACTCAGGATTGAAATTCAACTAATTTGTTATCAGACAGAAATCTTACCCCTAATCTATCGGCACACACCAGAGAAAGGCAGGCTTCACAGCTTGTTAACTCACAGAATGTAAACAAACAGCTAGTAACCAAGAGTGTTCAGTTCTGTAGCCGAGCTGAAATGCATTCAACTCGGTAACCAAAGAATGTAACTTAAAGTGTAAGTGGCTACTGTTTTATGAAACCTACTTTCCCCTACAATGCTCTATCAACTAGCAAGATGTAAAATCTATCTATCTATCTATCTATCTATCTATCTATCTAACATTTTTTTAATTAGTTTCACCCCAGGCAAGGCATTAAAGCTGCCAAGACATAAGGTAGTACTGGGTGTGAAAAATTAGAAACATTACTAAAGTGTGATAACAAAAGAAGAGTAATAAAGTAGATAGCAATTGACACTGCATTTAAATTGTTGAAGATTATTGTTGGCTGGAAAGCATGGAGCTGGAAGGGAGTTCTAAAAGCTAGAATTATACAGTATCACTGGCCACTGATAACCAAAGACGAGGCACTTGTCTACAAGGGCAGCTAGCTAGTCCCCAATGCAGACAATTTCTCAGGCACACTTGTGTTTGTTCAACACCCACAGAGCCCACCTGTGATTTATGCTGCAACTATGCATTCACTAATGCACAAATACTCTTGGGAAAGGTATTAATCTGTCTCTTCCCTCCAGCTATGGGTTAAATAACAGGACAGATTGGCTTCTATAGCTTTGGTTTGCAACCAGTTTACTGCAGAAAGTAATGGCAACCTAATGTGGGAGACATTTTCTGCCTAGTCAGTAATGTCTCTTGTAAGACATCATCGGCCAAGCATGTATCACATATGACATTTAACTGACTGGTGTTGAGTGGACCTTAGTTACAGTTTCTGGGTGAGAGCACATTATCCAGAATGAACAACAATCTGAACAAAGTGAAGACACCCAAGCCCTCGGTCATGATGACTTGTGACTTCAAGTTAGCACAACCATCTATGGCTCCTCTAAGTAGCACAACCATCTCTAAGCTCCTCCACCCAATTTCACTCACAAGGCTATGGTTTTCATGCCTTTTCCAAAGGTATCACACACTGGAATCGCCTCCTCAAGACTAGTAACATCAAGAAGTGATCTTCCTGACAAATTGACCATGGAGAGATTCAAACCTGGGCTTCACGGTCAGAAAGCAAATATTCTAAACCCTCAACAAGAAGTATAAAGAAAGAAACCGTCAGCATAGAATTTACAGTTATATCTAGGGAACTCAAATGTAAATTAATGAGATCATGTCTTCTTCTGTGTGCCCTGTCCCTTCAGGACGTAGGCAATCATGGCTTTCCACGTCTCCCTATTCCTGGTGGCTCTTAGCACACTTTCTCCTGTTATACCACACAACCCCCGTTTTGTCATCCACTAGCTCAAGCCCATCAATCTAGAATATAAATATATAAAAACTAGCATGGCCACAAAATGAGGGATCAGTTTATATAATGATTATAATATAGAATTGATCCCTTATATCCCAATTATAATTTCTTATAAACTGTTGGCATATATATATTCTTCTATGTGCCTTGTCCTTTCAGGATGTAGGCAATCATGGCTTTCCATGTCTCCCTATTCCTGGTGGCTCTTAGCACGCTCGTTTTCTCCTGTTACACCACGCAACCCCTGTTCTGTTATCCACCTGCTCAAGCCTTTCCAATATGTTATCCGCTGCTTTTCCTTGTCTCTTTTTTCCTCTATCTGGCTTGTTAGTATCAAGTTCTCCAAGTCCTTCTTCCTTATTGCATATCCCAGGAACTTAAGCTGTCTTTTCCTGATGCTTTTTGCAATGTAGTACACAAACTACCAGTTACCAAAGAAGAAACAAAAGTAAAAGCAGAAGAAGACATGTTTATGTGAAAATAAAAAATGACATTTTGTTTCCATCCTCTCCAAAACTTCATCATTGCTCAGATGCTCAGTCCACGATATCCGCAGCATCCTTCTGTAGAACCACATTTCAGCTGCTTCAAGTTTTTCATTCATCTTTGATAATATTGTCCAGTATTTACTGTCATATTGAAGAACTGACATCACATTGCAATATCATGTACAGTGCTTAAATTAAAAAATTTTACATACCATAGGGAAGAATTCATTTGAACAATTACCATAAAAGTATTTATAGAAAAGGCACAGGGTGGCAACATTACAGGAGTGGAAAAGTGACTGAAGCCAAGATGCCATATCAGGACTAATAATATTTCTGATTCTTCTTTGGATTTTATCAATGAGCTCCAAGTAAATAGCAGGAGCACCAGACCATAATAATTTTATCAAAACCTATCATAATAGTATGCACATTTGACCATGATGCGCTTGGTATATTTTTATCAAAGCAGGTATCATGATCAGGACATTAAACATCATATACTTGTACCTCAATATTATATTGTTGGTGTGCTTCTGTCTTCTTCTTTTTGTCTACTACCATTACTAATACTACCACCACCACTACTACTACTACTACTACTACCACTAATAATAATAATGATAATAATAAAAGAAATTAAAAATTACAAAAATACCTTGATGTTTCACATGGTATGCCTTAAATGGATTCTGATTTTAAATGAATTGAAGTTATTAATTTTGTCTGCTGAGCTAAGTTTGAACTCCAATTTAATTTGTTGCATTCACTTATGCGCAAATACCCTTGGAAAAGGTATTAATTCGTCACTTCTTCCGCCAGCTATTTTTTTTTTAATCATTTCACCCCAAGCAAGGCATTCCACTGCGACTATTGCACTTGGGGCTACATGGGGGAAGGTAAATAGAAAGAGTGGTTAAATATAGGAAATGTCAGAAGGGAGGGGGGTGATAGATAGTTGGGTGGGTGTGAAGAGTGTTTGAAAGAATGGAAGCAAGTTAGTTTGTTAGGAGGTGTCTATTGACCTTACATTTAAACTCCTGGAGATTGTAGCCGTCAGGGAAGCAGTCATGTGGAAGGGAATTCCACAGTCGGGAAGTGCGAGAAAAGAAACTGTTGGAGTAGAAATTGCGGTTGCATTTTAACGGTTTCACTGTAAAAGGGTGGGATCTAGTTGCTAATCTAGTATCTTGTGCAAATTTGAACCTAGTGGGTACCAATGATCTCAGTTCATCGGAGCAGAAGCCGTGAAAGTATTTATAGAAGAGGCACAGGGAAGCCACGTCATGCCAGTGAGAGAGAGACTGCAGGCGGTCTGTTAAGTCGGTATCGATCACATTACAGACCCTCTGCTGTACCTTGTCGAGAAGCCCAAGGAGAATAGCAGGGGCACCCGACCAGATATGGCAACAGTATTCAATGCACGGGCGGATGGTAGATTTATAAATGTGCAGGATAGATTCAGACGGAAAAAACCTCTGGGCCCTGCACAGAGAACCGACTTTCACAGCAGCGGATTTAGCAATGGATTCGATATAGTCATTCCACTTGAGGTCCGCTGAAAGTGTGAGACCAAGGAGGCGTAGTGTTTTACTGTCTGGGAGGCAAGCCTGGTCCATGCTAATAGGAGATAGGTGCGATTGTCTATGATGATTAATTGATAGTAGCTTTGTTTTAGAAGCATTAAAATTTACGAGCCATTTCTTACCCCAGTCCACTACGAATTGGAGGTCCTTTCCAAGCATGGCTGCAAGATTAGCTTTGTCACTCACACCAGATTTTTGATCGAGGTGAGAATAAACTGTGGTGTCATCAGCCTGCTTGGGATCTTATGGTATCAGGGAGATCATTAATGTAGATCAGAAAGAGCGTCGAACCTAGGATAGAGCCTTGAGGGACACCCACATTTGTATGGTCGTTCTGGGAGCTATGTCTGTTTAATACCACCTTCAATGTGCGGTTAGATAGGAATGACTGGATTAGTTCAAACAATTGTCCAGCTATACCATAGCTCCACAGTTTGCATAGAAGGCCAGCATGCCAAACTCTGTCGAATGCTTTAGAGATATCCAAGGCAATGGTTCGGGCTTCACCATTCCTGTCGAGTGCCTGATATATGTACTCGGTGATTGTCGTTAGCATATCAGCTGTAGACCTGGTGAAGTGGAAACCATACTGCTTGTCCGAGAGGAGCCTGTGTGCTGTGAGATGCTGAACCATCTCGGCATTGATAATGGCTTCGAACACTTTGCCAATGATCGGAAGAAGGCTGATAGGTCGGTAATTTGCGAGGTCCGTGGGTTCTCCAGTGTTTTTAATTATAGGAACTACAGAGGAAGATTTCCAACAGGTAGGAAAGCAGGAAGCAGATAGGCAGAAGTTGTATAGCTTAGAAAGTACAGAGGAAAGTTCAGGGGCACATTTCTTTAAGACTATGATTGGGATTCCGTCCCCTCCGCTCGCTTTGTGAGGGTCAAGTTTTGAGATTATCTTAGAGACAAGCGAGGGTGTAATATGGATGTCATTCAATTGAGCGTCAGTTCTAGGTGGGAAGTCGGGAGTAGAAACTCCAGATGAGTCTAATCTCGAATTATTTGAGAATTTGCGGGCAAAGCATTCAGCCTTGTCCGCTGGGGACGTGAGGACCTCAAATTTGTTTATTAGTGGGGGTATTGTGAACTTGCTTTTGTTAAGTACTCTTTTACAGAGCCGCCAGTAGTCTTTGGTGCTGAACTTAGAGGATGCTATGCGTTGCTTCATTCTGGCAGCAAATAACATCTTAGCTTCTTTAAGTATCTTTTTACACTTATTACGAGCTGAAGCGAAAAGGCGTCTGTTTTGGTCCGACGTGTAGCTACGATAGAGTCGGAAGAAATGATTCCGATGGGCAATGGCGGCCGAGCAAGCAGGCGAGAACCATGGAGACGAATGAGATTTAAGCTGAAATTTCCTGGCAGGGATGAAAGCATCGATGCCAGCCTTAACCCAGTAGAAGACCTCGGATGCACATTCTTTGATGGGAAGACTAAAAACATTGTTCCATGGGACGTCACAGAGAAAGTCTTGGAACGAATCCCAGTCTGCTCTTTGGTACCATAGGATATTCTACTTGTCTGGGTTTCTTGGGTTGGGTGGGAGTGGAATGAAATGTTGATGGAAACTACGGTGTGGTCAGAGTTGCCAAGTGGGCAGAGTTGGCTGGTAGTGCAAGTATCTGGGATGGACGTGAAGCAGAGGTCTAGCAGTGAGTCCCTTCCGTTAGGGTTGTCGGAGAAACGCGTGGGGGAAGTTCATCACTTGTGTAAGGGATTGGATGATTGAAAAATTCATGGTGTGGACACCAGCAGGGTTGGTGACAGTGTTCTCCAGTCACTTGGTGTGGTGGGTGTTAAAGTCACCAAACACGAATATATGGGCAGAGGGATGGGAACAAATGGCTTTGTCAATATTATCAGAGATACTGTCAAGTAACGAACAGTTGGGGGAGGAAGGGGAGCGGTAGAGAAAGAAGAGATAGCTAATCGAGCTGAGAAGTGAGAGGCGGAAGCACATGAAAGAATGATCCGGGGATTCAAGGGATGTCGCCCTAGCTAGGGGAAGGTGTTCGCTGACATACACACCAAGTCCATGCATATGAACATTGGAGTCCTTCCTGAAAAGAGGAAGGTAGCCAGGAACGTCGAACTCAGAAGAGGGGATAGAAGGGTTAAGGTTAGTTTCACATAGGGCCAAGATATCAGGTGAGTTAGTGTGAAGGAATGAATCAACACTGAGGAAGTTAGTGCAGATACCACGTATGTTAGTGTAAGAGATGCAGACAGGTTTGGGCATTTTCAGACTAGCTGGTTTAGCTTTGCTATTATGTTTGCTTTTTTCCATAGTGATTCAGTTAAGGAGAGGTCTTAGAATAGAGTCAGTCGGTCACGTGTTTGCAGCATGTGAAGGATGGAGACTGGCGCGGCCTACTACATAATGTGGCCTTGGGGTTGTTCACCAAACGTTCATGCAGGGACGCCCGTCCATGCGCGATATGGCACTACAAGAACCCCGGTATTATTCAACAGTTGATCAGAGCAGCCTTCCAAGATGCTACGCAAGATTTCGGGCTCCTCACTACCAGTTGGAAGCATCAACCAGGAAACTGCCAACCCGGTACCCTCAGAATGTAAAGACGTTGCCACCATACTCCGTTACTGCAAACAGCTTCCAGCTGAACTAACACTAAGACCGAAGAAGGGGGATGAACTGGAAACCCCTTCCTGAACAAGAAACAAGGCAATCACCTCTACTCTTGATCAAAAGAAGGGGGTGGAGTGTGAGACCGGGCGATAGTAGGAACTATCTACTCCAATTAAAAAAAAAAGAAAAAGAAAAGAGTAATTGAAATTTACTAAGTTTTAATTTACATGAACTTAGGTTAGTGACAAAACAAATAAAATAAAAATTCAACAAAAAACCAAAAATTTAAAAAAATTTAAAAAATAAATAATTAAAAATTAAATTAAATTAAATTAAAAAATTACAGAAAAGACAGACTGCTATGGGTTAAATAGCAGCACACATTGGGTTCTGTAACATTGGTTAGCAACCAGTCTACTGCAGAAAGTAATGGTAACCTGCTGCAGGAAAATGTTCTGCCCAATTAGTCATGTCTCTTTCGAAACATGATTGCCCAAACATCCATCACATATGGCATTTGATTGAGTACCTGACAGCAAATATCCCATTCAATAGCATTAATTTGATTGTCAGTTGCTTGATCAAAAACATTTGGGTATCTCACCCACAGAATTACATGCTGTGTATCTCTGTTCATGAGTAAAAATATCGAAATGGGTGGAGGCGTCATCATGACCAGGTGTTGAGCAGGTTGTAAATTTTTTTAAGTTTGAAGGATGAGGCAGCCAAGAAGTCATATCAAGAAACTAGCGAAGACCTTCGGTTGAACAGACTGGGTTATCCAACCCGAAGATATTTCTAATAGGACACCACCTACAAGTTTACACACTTTCATTATGTTGCGCACACTTGGCTGTGATGCATGTGCTTGGTATACTCTTATCAGAGTTGTTGTCATGATCCGTATATTAAAATTTGTATATTTGTACCACAGCATTAGATTGTTGGTGCACTGCTCTCTCTCACTTACGACTATTATGACTACTACTACTACTAATAATAATAATAATAAAGATAATAAAAATAATAATGCTATAATAGAGTCATTGATAATTTTTAGAAGTGTATATGAAATTAGTTTTAGAGTAAAGATTTTTTTAAATGAAAGTACTTTTGATACACCTTAATAATAATATACATAGTCTTTATTTAGATGTACATAAGTTTTGGTGCAGTGGATATCGACTCGGAATGAGAAATTAGGGAGCCGAGTTTGAATTCCAGTTGAATTCATGGCATTCACTTTCGCACAAATACCCTTGGGAAAGGTATTAATCTGTCTCATCCCTCCAGTTATGGGTTAAATAATAGAACAGATTGGGTTCTATAGCCTTGGCTGGCAACCAGTCTACCACAGAAAGCAATGGCAACCTACTGCGGGATAATCTTCTGCCCAGTCAGTCATGTCTCAAAAGAGACATGATTGCCCAAGTGTGTTTCATGTATGGCACTTAACTGACTGACATAAGTTTTGGAGTTTTCTTTTTCTATGTGTCATATCCCTTCAGGGCAGTCATGGCTCTCTACAACTTCCTTTCACTGGATATTAGTGGTGAAAGTAGAATTGATGAGTCTGTTGCATTTAGTTTGCATTTGTATCCTTTGGAATTATATAAATCCACCTCTTCTCTTCTACAGTATAGTTTACATAGCAGGGTAGTTTTCATAGCCTTAGGTGGCAACCAATCTAAGAGAAGGAAAGCTCTGAAATCTAAATCATACAGAAGTCAGCAAGAAACCATTTCACTATGTCAGTTCATGAAAGAAGTAATCACTGGAGAGTCAAGATTGCTTATGTCCTGAAGGAAGATTGCTCTGAATTCAGAAACTATAAAGGCAATGGGGAGCTCCACCACTATCTTTTTCAAGAAATAATGACAACTGACAGTTAATTATCACAAAAACAAAAATACAAAATATTGGTTGGATGCACACACAGGAAAAGAAAGTCTTACAAGTCCAGTTCACCAGGCAAACCAAATTCTTTCTTCTCGTCTTTATCTCCAATAAGCTGCTCACTGACATGAACGAAAAACTTGAAGCCCCCTTAAATGAGCATGCCATGTTTTATACACTCAACCCGGCTACTACTCAGCCAATAAGCACCCAGAACTAGTCAGTAAAAATGGCTACAAGCAACATCAACACCTCTATGAGCACGAAGTGCTGTCTGATTCACCATCCATCTGAAGTTTGTCGATTCACCATCTCCACACTCTCTTGTAAAACATACACGCAACTCTGGCCCTTTTGGGTTGCTGAGGTAAGTTACTGCTACAATAATGAATAAAAGAAAGCTGTGGAGAATCACATTTACTTTCATCCTGAAAGGTCATGGCAATAAAAACTCATATGACACCTGGCTTTAAGTCAATATGTTTAATTTCCCCCCAAAACTACTATGTCCTACTTCATAATATTCTGACTGAAGTGGTGTATTTTCAAATTTGTCACAATACAAAAGCTTAATGATTATTATCTGAGTATGAGGCTGGAGACTGAGTAAGTTAAAGGATGCTGCAGATATCAGAATCCTGACAGGGTGCATAATTCAAGTTATGTTGTTTATCAATTTGGTGTTTGAGAGCTTCCCACCTCTTGCTGTAGTTTGAAACCACCATGAGATTTGATGTACCTATTGCTGTCCAAATAGACCAATCTGGAGGTTACCCTAATAAAAAGCTTTTGCCACTTGTTGTCTAGAGTTAGCCTTTTACACATGAAGAAGACTTAAGAATGGATCAGTCAAAACATTGTGTTAACAACAGCAAGAAGATATATGAACATCTGAATAATTTTTTTCTAAATAACACATATCTTTAGGACATAGATGATCATATCTCTCCATAGGTTTTGTTTTTTATTATCTGTAAATTGACATGACATCCTGAGAAAGATAATTAAGTAGTCCTATTCTGGTTTCTCTACTGTTATGAATTCAGAGCTGCTCTTCTTCTAAACTGGTGATAAATACTTGTCTAGCCTGCTATTTAACCCACAGCTGGTGGGTAGAAAATATGGATTGATACCTTTTCTAAGGGTATTAATGCGGAAGGTAATATCACAGACTAGGCCATAATTCCACTTTCCATGCTGATAATTATTACTCTGCCTGGCCATCATAATATGACTAAGTATGTTAATTATTCTTTCTCTTCAATCTGCTCCAACATTTCAGAACATGGACAATCATGGCTCTCCATAACTTCCTATTTTTCTTATCTGTCATTCATTCATGAAATTTTTAAAGTAAGTTAGTTTCTCTCTGTTCCTTTTGCCTTCAATATATCCTGTGAGTGTCAAATTTTCCAAACCTTTTTTTCTCATTACGAGTCTCAAACAAATGCTATATGAACTGGAATTTCTTTTCAGCTCTAATATTCAGGAACTCAAAACTTGATGTTTATACTAGATTATATGAATTAAAGTGGATTATCTTATAAGTCCAATAATTTATTTCTTTTTCAAATATAACCAATCTTCCATATTTTTCTCTGTGATTTTAAACCATAACTCTGAAAATTAGTGGCTGGCTGCCTATATCTGAATATACTTGTCTTTTAGGGTCAGTCCCTGTTGCAGACACTTATTCAACCATGTTTGTGTTTGTTTGGTGCCTAACTAGCCTACCTGTGGTTTATACTACAACTTTGCTGAGTGGATCTTTGTTATAGATTCTGGGAGAGAGCATGATCAAAAGTTTGAACAAGACTAATATGCTGAAACCCCTGGTCACAATGACTTTTGACTTTGTGCTAGCATAACCATCAATGGTATCTGAATGGTTCTATCTCTCCAGTTTCACTTACAAGGCTTAGACAACCAATGATATAGTTTTGGGGCATTTTTCAAAGGTACTACACACTGGGTCTAACTCCCAAGGCCGATATCATCAGGATGTCAGTCAGTTAGTTAGTTAAGTGCCATATGTGATACACGCTTTGGGCGATCATATCTCAAAAGAGAGATGACTGACTGGACAGAAGATTATCCTGCAGTAGGTTGCCATTACTTTCTGCAGTAGACAGGTTGCCAGCCAAGGCTATAGAACCCAATCTGTTCTATTATTTAACCCATAACTGGAGGGAATAGATGGATTAATACCTTTCCCAAGAGTATTTGTGCATAAGTAAATGCAAGGAATTTAATTGGAATTCAAACTCAGTTCCCCGATTTCTTGTTCTCGTTCTTTTAAGAACTGTCCAGAGTGATCCAGTAACAACTGGCACAACTGTTACCATCAGGTTTCAAAATAATCAGCTCCCCAATATTAACAGAGATACACAGTGTTTCAACCCCAAGTGATATGCTCAACTGGTTGAAATCAGATAATTCATAAACAAATTTGTAACAATGAAGGGGATATTTACTTTTAAATTAAAGGAAAGCAAGTTTCTCCAAAACTCATCTTAATACCCCGGCTTTTTATTTTTTATACTAATGATCCCCAACAACACGCATTCACCTTCCTGAAAAATTAACCAATTGGGAGATTTGAACCCAGATTTCATATATGGAAAGCAAATATACTGACCACTCAAACATCTGCCTAACACATTAAAATTAAAATATATAAGGTGGTAAAATGTAATATACTTGTGAAATTGGTGTCAATATTTAGATATTTTAAGGATTGCTATTTTCAATGTAGCAAAGAAAAGAAAGAGAAAAAGTAAATAAAATAATGTATAAAAAAGAAGAAAGTGAAAAGAAAAAGAGAAAAGGTGACAAAAATACTTTGAAAGAAAAATTAACTGTTTGAAGTAAAAACGGCCAGTGATAATAAAAACAAGGGAAAAATTAAAGAAAAAGTTAAAATAACTATAAAGAACTATAAAGAAAACAAAATGTAATTCATACAGAAAAGAATAAGATTATTAACTAGAATATAAATTAAAAATTATGAAAACCAAAAATGTAAAGAAATATATGAACAAAATGAAAAAAAAAACCTGAAATTTTCTCATATAGATTTAAGAGTTGTATGAAACCAAGATTTTGGAAGACATGTTGAAACTTGAATTTATTGTTTCAGCCTTACAGAACATGCTCATCTACCACTGCATGATGAATGGGAATTCCTGAAGAAATTTAAGAATAAAAATAAAAACGTTCAAAATGACAAGCATAACAAAAGGAGAATGCGAAATATAAATGAGAAAGAAAGAAATAAAATGAAAAGCAAAATCTGAAAGGTTCCTTGGTTTTTATGACATGTCAACCCTTGTTAGGTTATTTAATGTCAAAATTTGTATAAGGCACCCCATGAGGATTAAATTCACTACTCAGCAGTAATGGTCAAGTAGACTAGACTCACTAACCATAGCTCCACACTGACTTTGAGAAGAAATGTCAAAATGAGGGAGAAAGTAAAAATAGATGAAAATATAAGTGGAAAGAAAGCAAGAAAGAAAGAAAGAAAGGGAGAAAGAAAGAAAGAAAGAAAGAAAGACAAACAAAAATCTGAAATAAAATAAAACAAGAAATAATAAAAAAATTGAAGAATAAATGGTACGAAATAAATAAAATAAAAATGTAAAATATAATAAAATAAAAGATGAAAATATTAAGAAGGACAAAAGATGAACATATAAGTCATAAAAAGAATGAAATATGTAAATGAGGAAAGAAAGAAAGAAAGAAAGAAGTGAAGAAAAAAAAGACAGAAAAAGCAAATAGACAGTATGATAAAATGAAAAAGTTGAGAAAATAATGGTAGAATAAATACTAAGAAAGAAATAAAGCAATAATAAAAGGTGATAAAATATGAAAACATTAAGAAAATAAAGAAAGAAGAGAAGAGGAAAGAAAAAAGGGATAGATAGATAGATAGATAGATAGATAGATAGATAGATAGATAGATATTCAGCAGACTGGGATAGATAGATAGATAGATAGATAGATAATGACCAGACTGTGATAGATAGATAGATATGAAATGATCATGGTAGCTAGCTAGCTCCATAGATAGATAGATAAATAGATATGAACAGACTGACACAGATAGATAGATAGATAGATAGATAGATAGATACTCAACAGACTGGGATAGATAGATAGATAGATACTCAACAGACTGGGATAGATAGATAGATAGATAGATAGATAGATAGATAGATAGATAGATAGATAGATAGATCATGGTAGCTAGCTAGCTTCATAGACAGATAGATAAATAGATATGAACTGACACAGATAGATAGATAGATAGATAGATAGATAGATACTCAACAGACTGGGATAGATAGATAGATAGATAGATAGATAGATAGATAGATAGATAGATATGAAATGATCATGGTAGCTAGCTAGCTTCATAGACAGATAGATAGATATGAACAAACTGACACAGACAAACAGATAGATAGATAGATAGATAGATAGATAGATAGATAGATAGATAGATAGATAGACAGTGAATGCAAGAATTAGCAAAAAATAAAAGATTTTTAGTGGAAAACATAAGTGAATTATATAAAATTAACTCGTGTGTTAATACGATTGAAATCACTCACTTGCACAGTGAGATCAAAAGAGAGAAATTAAAAAGTTAATAGATGCACATAGACAAAAGAGTCTTATCAACATTAAGAGACTTTGTAAGATAACAGAAGAAATCTTGTAAGCCTATCAGAAAAATCAAACCAAACAGAAACAAGAATAAGAGATAAAAATAAAAACAAAATGGTTGCAAGAAGAGATAATGGCTGAGAGGGATTATGACAGTAATAAACATTGTTTCATATTTGTTATTCATTAAAAGGAGTCTTCTGATCAGGTAGCAGTTGTTTAACTGAAGTCGACTCCAACTGGCTATTATTTTCTTATCAATAGATTTTGTTGTTGCAATCAGAGGGTGGCACGAAGTGGGAAGGTTTGAGAATCACTGGTTTTAGTTGTCTGCTGTCAATTAAACGTGGCATACCCAGTTTGACGAATTCAAAAGAGGATGGAACTGATAACCGATGGAATTACAAAGGTGTAAAATCAAAAAGAAAGAAGGAAGAAAAATAGTGAAGAATAAGAAGAAAATAAATAAATAAAAATATCCGAAATAAACCGAGTTTTAAAAATACAAATGGAAAGCTGGCAGAAATATTTTGTAAAACATAAGAAAAGAAAACGCTTGAAAAAATCTCATGTTAATGCTTATTCAATTAGTATGAATTTGAAGTAATAAAAATCCGAATAAAGATGATAAGATCTTCAATTATATCATTTCAAATAATAAAAATGCAAAAGACAACAGCATTAACAACTTTGACAGGTATGTTATTTATTTAGTCACTGTTTGTTCACACTAGTTTCTACTGGTAACTGACACTGGAGATTAAGTGACAGCAAGTCTTGCACATTATCTGGCATTCACTTAGTATTCCAGCTTTCATTTAAATTCTTTCTGTTTTCCTGATTTCCAGTTCTAGTCATTTTTTTTTTTTTTTGCTTAAGCTCTTAAGAACTGTCCAGAGTGATCCAGTAACAACTGGCACAACTGTTACCATCAGATTCCAAAATAATCAGCTCCCCCATATTAACAAAGATACACAGTGTATCAACCCTAAGTGATATGCTCAACTGGCTGAAATCAGATAATTGATAAACAAATTTGTAACACTGAAGGAGATATTTACTTTTAAATTAAGGGAAAGAAAGTTTCTTCAAAACTCATCTTAATACCCCAGCTTTTTTATTTTTTATACTAATGATCTCCCAATACCAAGCGCAAAAGCCTCTCAAGGTAGAGTGTTACTGTGAGGTGTTATGTGAGCATAAGAAAAAGCAAGTAGTTAAGTTCTTGTGGCTATGCAGGAAAGATAACAATTAACCCTGGACTTGAAGAGTCCAAGATTGGAGAGATTGGAAAAGTTTGTTCCATGAAGCAGCATTTCTTGGATCATTTGCAATAAAACTCATATCTCAATGTTTCCAACTCTTTCACTGATTTCTTGTTCTTATAGTTCTTTTTTTATTTTGTTTGTTTTAGACTTAAAAATGTTCCACAAATTCCTCAGTTTTTCGGCAAGGTCAATATACTTAACCATATTTTCACTTTTCTTTCAGCCTGATTCTGTTGTTTGATGAAACAAAAAAAAAATCTCTTGCATAGTTTTTTGCTTCTAACTACCAAATCTAATCTTCTGGTTCTGATTGGGAAATCTTTTTGAATCTTAATTTTTCAGGAGATTGTATGTGTCTAATTTTCTAAGATAAATTCATATATAATTTTATTATTATGCTGAATTGTTTGAATGATTAAAACTGCTAAGTAACCTTGAAATATTTGGAAAAGTTGTTATGAACCTTTAACTAAGAGGAAACTGCCTACAAATGAATGGAAAAATCAGTAAATATAGAAAAATAGTAAGAGTTGTAAGTCAAAGGATGTGTTGTCTCACCAACCTTATACAGTGAGACAATTTTGAAAGAATTAGAAGACTGACCAGGATTCATTATTGTTGATTACAATCATAACAATATATGATATTCACATGACACAGTGTTGATAGCAAACATAGAAAGAAAATGACAGGAACTCTTACAGAAGATCATGAAGGAAAGTGAGAAGAAATGACTAAACCTCAACTGCAAGAAAATAGAATGCATGCTTGTTAGCAAAAAGAACCAGCCCATCATGCAAATTACAAATCAGAAATGCCAAAATGAAGCCAGTAAAACAATTTAAATATCTGGTCAGTTAGTTAAGTGCCATACATGAACCATGCTTGGGCGATCATGTCTCAAAAGAGATATGACTGACTGGGCAGAAGATTATCCTGCGGTAGGTTGCCATTGCTTTCTGTGGTAGGCTGGTTGCCAGCCAAGGCTATAGAACCCAATATGTCCTGTTATTTAACCCATAACTGGAAGGAAGAGATGGATTAATACCTTTCCCAAGGGAATTTGCGCATAAGTGAATGCAATGAATTCAACTGGAATTCAAACTCGGTTCCCCGATTTCTCGTTCCGAGCCAATATCCACTGTACCACAACATCTGGTAAGTGTTTTAATAGAGGACAAAAAATTTGACACTGAAATCTGAAGGACTATTGAGATAGTAAAAGAAACCTTCCAAAAGCCAGGCAAATTATTATGACACATAAAAATTTTGTTAGAAACAAAGAAAAGAATACTAAACTGTTATGTAATATCAATCCTCCTATATAGCAGTAAATGCTGGACAATTTCATCATACATGAAAAAGAAACTTGAAGTGACAGAAATGTGGTTCTACAGAAGGATGCTGAGGATACCATGGACTGAACATTTAACCAATGACAAAGTTTTAAAGAAAATGGAAACAAAAAGTACTTATACCTAACATCAGAAAGAGACACATTTTACATCAATAAAGTACTTTGTAAAAATGGGTCTAATAGTGCTCAACCAATGACCAGGTAATTATTAACACCTGGTTCCAAGAACACCCACAACGTTTATGGACATGGAGAAGCCTAGGAGGTGACACAAAGAACCAAATAGACTATATAACTATAAACAAGAAATTCAGGAATGCAGTGGTCCAATGCAAAACATATCCAGGTGCCGACTGCGGAAGTGACCACGTCCCAGTTATCTGCAAACTAAAAGTGAAACTCCAAAGACTGAAGAAGCCCAGCACGTCACCAAGGCTGCAATAGGACATGCTAGAGGATGACCTCACCCTGCAAAAAGAATACAATAACAGTGTGAGAAAGAAATATGAAGAACAAATTGGAAAAGGGCACTCAAAATGGGATTCACTAAAAGAAGTGATGGTGACCTCAGCGAACAACATAGCCCCAAAGGAAATCAGACGCAGAAGAAAAAACGAGTGGATGACTGAAGAGATCCTCCACATGATGCAAAGGAGACAAAAAATAACGCCAAGACATGGCGCAGAGTACAAGAAACTTCACAGGGAGATAAGGAACAAATGCAGACAAGTTAAAGAGGAATGGCTCAAAAACAAATGCACAGAAGTAGAGAGACTGAGCAGGACCAACAAAGCAGAGATGCATAAAGAGATAAGAGAACTGACAGGACAAAAAACCTGCTCCTGAACAGGATGTATAAAATCCAAAGATGGAACAATCATATTAGAGAAAGAGGAAATACTCCAGCGATGGGAAGAATATATAAAGGATCTTTTTTGCGACAAGAGAGAACAACCGAGAATACACAAGATGGATGGACCAGAAATACTAAAATCCAAAGTAGAAGATGCAATGGCCAAAATGAACAGAAACAAAGCACCTGGTCCAGATGGCATAGTGATAGAGCTGTTGATAGCCTTAGAAGAATATGGCATAGAAAAAATTACCAACATAATAAACAAAATTTATAGCAGATGACCTATGCAAGTTGATATTTATAGCACTGCCAAAGAAACTAGGTGCAAACGAGTGCAAACTACACAGAACTATCAGTTTAATGAGTTACATTACAAAACTGATTGCCAGAATCAAGATGAATAGAGCGAGAAGCCAGAGATAGAGCAGGAACAGTGCGGGTTTGTCAAAGACACTGGAACAAGGAACGTCCTATTCATGTTTAGGATGCTCTCCGAAAGAGCAATACAAATGAAGAAAGACTTGTACCTATGCTTCATTGACGATGCGAAGGCATTCGACAAGATACGACACAAAGAATTGATGGAGATGCTCGGCAGCCTCAACATTTTCGGCAAAGACATAAGAATAATCAAGAATCTCTACTGGCAGCAAATGGCCTGCATACAGACAGGTAATGATCTCAATAGATATACAAAGATAGAAAGAGGCGTAAGACAAGGATGTGTCTTTTCACCGGATTTATTCAACCTATACAGCGAGAATATTTTGAGGACCCTAGATGGCATGCCAGGATTTGTTATTGGAAGCCACAACTTGAACAACATAAGGTATGCGGACGATACAGTGCTGATTGTGGACACGGAAAGGAAACTACAAGACCTCATACAGAAGGTAGCAGTGGAGAGTGACAAAAAGGGACTACAAATAAACTTTAAGAAAACTGAGTGCATGGTCATCAGTAAAAGATACAACCCAAAATGCCAAATACAGGTGGGAGATACCAGAATCAAGCAAGTATAAAAATTTAAATACCTAGGAAGTATTCTAACAGGAGATGGAAAGTGCAACACGGAGATCCGAAGGCGAATTGGCATGGCAAAGGACGCGTTACAGAAGATGAACGAAATACTAACACACAGGAAAATCTCAATAGAAACAAAGAAAAGAGTGCTGGAATGCTACGTGATGTCAGTTCTTCAATATAGCAGTGAATGCTGAACAATACCATTGAAAATGAGGACAAAACTGGAAGCAGCCAAAATGTGGTTCTACAGAAGGATGCTGCAGATATCGATGAGGTGTTGGAATGAATGGCAACAAAAAGAAAATTGATACTGAGCATCAGGAAGAGATAACTGAAGTTCCTAGGATACGCAATGAGGAAGGAGAGCCTGGAGAACCTGATACTGACTGGTCAGATAGAAGGAAGGAGAGACAGAGGAAGGCAGCGGATAACATATTTGCAGGGTCTGGATGACAGAACAGGGGTTGCCAGGAGCAACAGGAGCAAACATACTAAGAGCCACAAGGGATAGGGAGATGTAGAGAACCATGATCGCCTACGTCCTGAAGGGACAGGACACATAGAAGAAGAAAAAAGTGTGAGTTGTACTGGTAAGGATAATGTTTATATTTCTTTAAGAATAGAGTAATAGGGATTTTGTTATTGTTATTTACCCGTATAACACATGAATTCTTCCAAACTATATATGAGCAGCAGTTCTGCTTAGTAGAGAGAGAGAAAAGAGAGTGGAATCTATTCCAGCAGATAACTCTGACAGCCGGACTAACAGTCACACTAATAATCTCTCACTGGTATATGTTTGTACTACTGTCTTTGTTAAATATATTTGTTTAACTCTGTTCCTTCTTTGTGTCTTCATTTCTGGCCCTAATAAGGCCACAACAGATTCTTTCAATGAGTTTATCGTAACCATTTCCAATCAAATTGAGAGCTTTAACTACAGTTAAAATTATTGATGTACTTATATACCACATTTTGAGATTTCTGCTTCCAGATCATTGTATTTTGATAGTTTTTGAAGATTTTCAAAGATACATTAAAATCTGCAGGAACAGACATGTCAATAAGAAAGCACATTCTATTTTTGTAGTCTTCAATCATTATGTCTGGGTATATCAGTTACAGGTCAGGGATACTAAAATAAAAAAATGGGGATACTAAAATCAAGCAAGTACAAAAATTGAAGTAATTGGGAAGTGTTTTAATGGAAGATGGAAAGTGCAATACTGAGACCCAAAGATGAATTGAAATGGCTAAGGATGCATTCCAGAAGCTGAGCAAAGTATTAAGAGAAAGGAAAATTTTGCTAGAAGCAAAGAAGAGAGTTCTGGATTGCTATGTGATGTCTGTCCTTCTATATGGCAGTGAATGCTGGACAGTATTATCAAAGATGAATGAAAAACAGGAAGCAACTGAAATGTGTTTCTCCAGAAGGATGCTGCAAATATCATGGATCGAGCATGTGATCAATGATGAGGTTTTAGAGCATCAGAAAGAGACAGCTGAAATTGTTTAGACATGTGATGAGGAAGGAAGGCTTGGAGAATCTGATACTCACAAGTCAGATAGAAGGAAAGAGAGATAGAGGAAAGTAGTGAATAACATATTTGAAGGGCATGAGATGATGGATAGCAGATCGGGATTTGGGTGGGGTAACAGGTGAATGCGTACTAATAGCTACAAAGGATAGGAAAACGTGGAAAGCCATGATCGCCTACATCCTAAAGATACATGGCACATAGAAGAAGAAGAAGAATTCGGTTTGACTGTTCTGTCTGTGTGTCTTGTAATAATTTGTCACAGTTCCTATGCCTTTAACTGGGCCTGGATGATGTTTATACCAATTTCTTGCATTTTCCTTTAAAAGTTGCATATTTTTCAGTAATTGAAAAAAATTTTTTTAAAATCATATCGCCCCAAGCAAAACATTTTACTGCCACTGTTGAGCAGAGGGTTACATAGGAGGAAAGTTATGAGAAAGGGTGACAGGTTATAGAGGGTGTCAGGAAGTGGGTAAGATAAGGATGAGAATACTGATGAGAGTGGAGTGGACGGAGAAAAAAAGCATGAGAGAGAGAATGCAGATTAGTGAGATAGGAGATGACTATTGACTTTACATTTAAATTCCTGGAGATTGTAGCTGTCAGGGAAGCAAGTAAATGGAAGGGAATTCCACAGGTGGGAAGTGCAAGAAAAGAAGCTACTTGAGTAAAATTTGCATTTACATTTAATTGGTTTCACAATAAAAGGGTGGGACCTAGTTGCTAATCTTATAGCTCAAGTAAATTCATATATAGGGGGCACCAGTGAACTAAGTCCTTTGAAGCAGAAGCCATGAAAGTATTTACAGAAGAGATGCAGGGAAGCCACATTCTGACAAATTAAAGAAAATGCATTCAATAATGAAAAATTAAAGATATTATAAAGATTTTATGTGATTCATATCTATAGATACAATTATATGTTTATTTCACATCTTAACTGGTAATTAAAGATACCTCACTGACATAACCTTACATTTATTTAACCACATAATATTTTAAAGAAAAATCATGAATACAACTGCATTTTTATTTCTTTGCATAATAACAGGTATTTAAATACACATTACAAACACAATGATATTTGTATTTAATCATATGATAACAGGTATTTAAATACACATTACAAAGACAATGATATTTTTATTTAATCATATGATAAAAGATATTTAAATATACCTTACAGACATAATCTCAGGTAGATATCATAGCAACAGAAAGGATTTGCCTGGCTGTGGTGTTATTCCAATGCAGACTAGCCAGATCATGGAGCTGCCGCTTTGATGTCCAAGCATGTGTTGTCCTATTCTATTGACATGGAAAGGATAGCACTAGTGCAAGTTGGGTTGAGATAGTTGCCCTTCACCATCTAGGGAAACATAACTGGCTCCTGTCATGTAATTTGGCTGGATGAATGGCTGCCATCATATTTAACTTCTTCAAGTAGCCATATGTGAGGGCTTGATGAGGCAGATGAGCCAGTGCAGCTAAGCCACCCTAGCAAGAATGCAACCATTTTATTGCCAGAGCAGTATCACTCTAACCCACCCATACACTCCTAATTAATTAATTGATTAAATACATAATTACCTAACCTGGACTATGCTGATGACACAACACTCTTCTGTTGCTCAATGACTAGGCTGAATGAGCCACTGCATATTCAGTTTTGAATGGGTATATTGATCTGATCTTGTGTCCAACACAGAGCTCTGCAAAAGAACTGGCCATGCAAACATCCTTTGCACCATCACTCAGCAACATGATCATTAGCTTGGTCACCTGCTGTAATAACTTGATGACACCCCACCAATTTGACTCTCCATCTGCAGACTGGAATTGACTATTTAGCAGACTGCACAGCTGCTGGAAGGATGCTATCCACTAAGACATTCAGTAGATAAACATTACATTAGAAGATGTTTCAACACTCTGCAAAGACCATGAGAGCTTGGAAAATAAAGTGGCACTTGTACACCCAATGGCTTCATGGCATGGATTTAAGATAAAAGTAAGTTTATATAAATAATAATGCATTTATTTAACTATATAAAACCTGCTATTTAAAAAGGCCCCCACCCAATATATTGAATCATATATTTATTAAAAAATGGGCATTTAAAAACACCTAATGGATGTGCGTTGTGCAGTGAATATCAGCTTGGAACAAGAAATCGGAGAACCGAGTTCAAATTCCTTGAATTCCTTGCATTAACTTACATGCAAATACACTTGGGAAAGGTATTAATCCGTTTTTCCCTCCAGTTATGGGTTAAATAACAGGACAGATTGGGTTGTATAGTCTTGGTTAGCAACCAGTCTACCACAGAAAGCAATGGCAACCTACTGTGGGATAATGTTCTGCTCAGTCAGTCATGTCTCTTTCGAGACATGATTACCCAAAGCGGGTATCATGTATGGCACTTAACTGACTGAATGGACACAGTCATATGTTTATTCAACCATATAAAAACAGGCTTTTGAATATGCCTTACAAATATCATCATGCTTTTATTTGAGTGAATAATAACATGTATTTAAAAGTATCTAATGGGCAGAATTATATATTTATTCAACTATATAACAATTTAAAGGCATACTCTCCTATACATCATCATATATTTATTTAATAACTGGAATTTAAAGACATCCCATAGGTATAATCATATGTTCATTATATCACCTAATAACGGCTTTTTTAAATTATTTTACAGATATCATAATAATTTATAGAAAATAACCTTTGTTTAACTACATAATAACTGGTATTTAAAGATACCCTCCTAGTTATACCACCATATTTGTATTTCATTGTCTAAAGGTCTGTGGGTGATACACATGTTGGTGAATGGTTCAAAATTAGAGAGGTTCATGACACTGTGGGGTATTCTAGTCTTGTGCTTGTTTGAACCATTGTACTAAGCATGTGGAGTTCCTTTCTTTGAGATAATATACAAAGTGGCATTTTTTTTTAACCTAACTTCTTTTAACATTTGCTTAAAGAAGCAGGACCTACAAGGCAGCAGGCTGGTTTTGAATTCAGAGTTTCCTTCTCCTAGAGTGGTTGCCATCCATCCTGTCCTGCTATTTTACCTGTAGCTGGGGGGAGAAGAGATGGATTTATACTTTTCCCAGGGGTATTAGCATAAAATTTAATGTAATGATATCAACAAGAACTCAAACTCTGCTCTCCAGTTCCACAATCTGAACTGCAAATCATTACTCGTACATGCCTCCTGATAAGCACAAATAATAATAATAATAATAATAATAATAATAATAATAAAGAAAAAAGTGTTGGGTTCACACCTTTCTCAAGGGTATTAGTACATAATTTAATCTAACGAACCCAACTGAAATTTAAACTCACCGCTCTAATTTTTTAATCTAAGCCACTAAACATTACTCCTCCATACCTCCTTATATTTTTATTTAACCAAATAGTAACTGGTATTTAAAGACACCCCATAAACACAGTATTAGGTTTATTCAATCACATATTAACAAGTTCTGAAATATACCTCATAGACATCTTTATGTTTTTATTTAAAGACACTGAATGGACGCCATTAAATTTTTATTTAACTACATAATAACTGGTATTTAAAGACACCTCATAAACACAGTTATAGATTTATTCAATCACATATTAACAAGTTCTGAAATATACCTCATAAACATCCTTATGTTTTTATTTAAAGATGCTCAACTGATGCCATTAAATTTTTATTTCACTACATAATAACTGGTATTTAAAGATAACTTATAGAAACATAGATTTATTTATCCACTTAATAATCAGTATTTAAAGACCCCTCGCCTCACAGATAGAAGCATAAATTTGTTAGTCATGATAAGTAAACTTTTCTTTTTCTGGTAAGAATCAGTACTTCATCATAAATGGTAATTTGTCAATATATATGTTTTTTTAGTTATACACTTGATTTTATCATAGGTCTCTCACAGAATGGAGGAAGGATTAGAAACACTTTAACACTGATGGCTAAAAGTTTTAAAAAATTGTAAATATAAAAACTGTGGAAAAGACATTTATGGCACAAATTGGCTAAATCTCTTGCAGATAGTTGGCAAAATAAAAATTTAAAAAACAGAAAATATCCCAAAGAAACATAAAGAAGCAATTTAGGTTAGATACATAAAATTGGCAAATTCTTCATTATTTATTCATTAATTCACTCATTTATTTAGGTATTTTTTAAAATTCTGACAAGGGTCACTATATCTCTGCTTATCTATGTATAAACTTAAGAGACAATTTCTTCAGACCTAATTGGTAAGCCTTACACATAAAAAGGTGTCATTATACTGGCCAAATGTCACATAAAATTTTGTTTGCATGTGTTGCTTACTCTTTTATTTCTCGTATTTCTTCTCCAACATCTTATTTATCTTTATTCCACTAAGAAAACGGTTCCCACCCCATTTTTCGTAATTTGGTTCTTCTTTTTGATTTAACTGTCATTTCTTTGCGTATTTATTCATTCTCCTTTTTTACTTATTCTTTTTATGCCTCCATTTAAATTCATTCATTTATTTCTTTTTCAACTTATAACCGTTTCCTCTCATTTTCCTTCATTTTTTTCCACTTTCTTTTTAATTCATGTAACTCCTTTTTCTTCTTCTAAATACTTTTTTTTAAAATTCTGCCACTTTTTTCCTTTCACAACATTTCTTTCTTCATCTTTTCCTCCACTTTTCTTTCTTCATCTTCTTTTCAAATCAAATTCTTTTCGTCCACATTTCTTGTGTTTATATGATTTTATGACTTCTTTCATCCATTCATTTACTTTACAATTTGACTTTTCTAAGTTTGATGATTTGAAAGCAAAAAAACAAAAAAGATTCTATTTTACTTGCAAATTACATTACTTAAAAAGCAGTTGGATAAATTTTTAAAGTTTCATTAAAGAACCAGTTCTTACCCTAAAAATCAATATCATTATTTTGTGGCTATTACTACAAAAGGATGTGATCAGCAACATCCTTCTACTTACTACATCATTCTCATTACTAGTTCTTCACAATATACAACATATACAGAGTGCGATGGATAAATTGTTGTCTAATTAAAGCAAAAATAGAAATAACACTGACATTTCATTTTAATAGATACATTTGCCAAAATTACACAAAAATATTGTAAAATTCTAAGGAATAAATTTATTCAATAAAATAGCTATTGATTTCAATCATGCTCTTAAGACAGCTTTGGAATCTCCTAAAACTCTTCTGGATGGTCTCCTTGTTTAAGTTGTTGAGTGCTGCCAAAATCCTTTCATTCATTTCAGTTTTTGTATAACAAGGAGTTTTGTTGATCTCTTGATCAATTGCACTCCACACATCATAACCAAGGGGGTTGCAGTCCAAGGAGTTAGATTGCCACATGTTAGGAGTGGCACAGAAATTGTCTGACAGCTATAACTAGGATCTCCTGCTTGTTTGCAGAGAGAGTCCTGTTATCAGACATAGGATCTTCCAGCAGCCACTCCCTTAACCCTGAGCAGCATTACCTCCTCAAAGCACTTGATGTAGGCCTCTCTATTGATTCTGTGGAAAGATAAATGGTGGTATAATGTTGTCATCACTTGTGACCAGTCTAAAAACTTTTGTAATCACCATTAAACTCATCCAACTCTCTTGCAAATCTTCTGCACTGTCCTCAGATTGATAACCAAACACTCTGAAATGTTTCTATTGGAGCTTCCAGTGTGAATGCTAAGCACCACAGCATGCTATTTCCAAATTTATAGCATAATGAATTGCATTAAGGTGCTCTTTTTCTCACAGATGGTGCCCACCTAACCTTACTATACTATACCATCAATAAAATCAAAAATAAACAATGTAGTTTGTGAAATTAAAAATATAAAATTGTTGTGTGTGGGGTGCAGTTGAGACCAACAAAAATCATTGAAACGCTAAACATAAACTGAAGATGGATAATTGCAGCATTCACCAACTTAAACAAGGAGACCATCCAGAAGAGATTCAAGAGATTCTGAATTCACCTGAAGACCATGGTTGAAGCCAATGGCAAATTTTTTGAATAAATGAACACTTTAGTATTTCAAGATTTTTTTTACATAATTTTGGTAAATATATCTGTTAAAATGAGATGTTAGTTTTATTTTCATTTGTGTGCAATTTGTACAATTTATCCATTGCACCCTATATATATATATATGTATATATGTTGTAGAAGATATTCATACACACACTCATTAACATGCACACATACACACACTCACACTGATGTAGAGATATTGGAAGCTTGGAAGGCTACAAATATGTTTCCCCATCATCACCATCAGTAAGAAATCAATTCATTACACTAGTTACTTGGTCTGCAGGATGTATTTACTCATACATATATCGTTACATGTACATATGAAAGTTTTTATGTATCGACATATAAATACATATATGTATATATGAGCATATATGCTTATATATACATGTACATGCAAATTAATATTGGTCTTATCTTAGCCAAAACCCGAAGAATAAAGAACATTTCACTTGTCTGTGGCCACAATTATTGCAGTCTGAAATCAAAAATGTGTTGGACTTTGTTGTACTGGACAACATTCATTTTTGCCTTTATATCACCCCAAGACAACGTGAAGATTTAATTTGATAGAAAGAAAGCAACTCAACCACTCATTTATGTATTTTGCAACATTGATACTTCCTTTCGTCAATAGTGTCCAACTTGCAAAAGCACTGATAGCCATTTGATATATCTGGACAGTTTCCTTTTTCTTTCTTTCTTTCTTTCTAGTCAACCTCTTCTTTCTTTCAATATCTAGAACCTATTTTTCTTTCTTTCTTTCTTTCTTTCTTTCTTTCTATTCAACCTCTTCTTTCTTTCTTTATCTTGAATCTATTCTTTCCTTTTTTCCTTCTTTCCTTCTTTCTTTCTTTCTATTCAACCTTTTTTTTCTTTCTTTATTTAGAACCTATTTTTCTTTCTTTTCTTTCTTTCGTTCTTTCTTTCTTTTTTCATTCTTGCTTTCTTTCTTTCTTTCTTTCTTTCTTTCTATTCAACCTCTTCTATCTTTCTTTATCTTGAATCTATTCTTTCTTTCTTTCTTTCTTTCTTACCTCATCATTCTATATTCTTTCATCTATTTATCCTTCCTAAAAAGTTTAGTCCTACTTTTTGTTTTGTTATTTGTTCTGCATTTCATACTTTATTTGCAAATACTATTCTGCTTTATTTCACAATGAAATTTTTCTTTCATTTCATTTTCCTTATTATTTTTTCCTTTTCTTTTCTTCTTTCTTATTTTTCCTTCTTTTCTTTTCTTTCTTTCATATTTCTTTTTTACATTTTTATCTTCTTTCCTTTTTTTTCAGTGTTTTATTATTATTTTCTTCTCTATTTTCTTCTTTTCTCTTTTTTTCGTCCCTTATTTCTTATCATTTCTTCAGTTTTACAGTCTTTCCCCTTATCTTCTGGTTTCCTTCTTTTTTCTATTAATTAATTTTTCTCTGCTTCTTTTCCTTTTTCTCTTCCCTGTTAGACTTTCTTAAGGGGTCAACTTGTCCGAATCTGTCAGAAAACTATTTTTCCATGGCAGACAGACAATTTCCAAAGGGCACCTCTTCCAAATTCACTTGTTTACTGATACACAGACTTATTTGAAACCCAATTATTGGCTACATTACTTGCTGGCACCAAACAACTTTTTCTGATTCTCTGCAGACATCCAGGGATACTAAATCCTGCATTTAAAAAAGTCTTTTATTGTAAGCAATACCAGTAAATTATTTATTACTTTTTATTTATTGATTGTAAGGACCCTTGCATATTATTACCTTCGTTTTTTGCTTTTGTTATTTCTGATCTGAAGTTGATGTTTAAGTCATGCTGAAAAGAAATCCTTGTGAAGGCTGATGATTTCTTGAAAGAGTGACTACAAACAGTGCATCTGACGATTAAATAAAAATCAGTTTTTGAGCTTATTCAGAAACAAAAGCTAAAATAATTAAAATTCAAAATTTGTTTAAATGCAATGTCACTCACTATCTACTGACCCTAGGCAAGGGGAGGTAGAGGAAAACGATGCAAAAAATACCTTGCAAGCTTGAGTAAATGAATGATGGAATAAAGCATAGGGGAGATAAAAAAAAAAATGGCAAAATTTAAGATCTTTTTTTTTAATCATTTCACCCCATGCAAGTCAGTAATGCCACTGATGTGCAGGGGGCTACATAAGAGTAAAATATTAGATAGGAGAAGAGTAAAGAGAAAGACAAACCAGTTACAGGGGGTGTCAGAGAAAGGAGCAAGAGAAGGATGGGAATACAGATGTGATGACAGTTGCAAAGATAGAGAGAAAGAAAAAGATATACTGGGTGATGTAAAAAGAACTAAAGTCAAATGGTTAAGAGATGGGTATTGATATTGCATTTAAATTCCTGGAGGTTGTAGCCATCAGGAAAACAAGATTATGGAAGAGAATTCCACAGGCAAAAAGTGTGAGAAAAGAAGCTGCTGGAGTAGAATTGTTGTCTGCATTTGGTTGATCTAACTGTGAAAAGGGTGAGGTACAGTTGCCAGCCTAGTTGCATGAGTAAACTCCTGTGGCATGGGTACCAGTGACTTAAATTCGTCAAAGAAGAAACCATGAAAATATCTATAGAATAGATAGAGGGAAGCCACACCTCATCGGTGAGAAAGCAGCTGGAGTTGAGCCACCAAGTCGGTACCTATCACATTACTGATTCTCCTTTGGAGCCTGTCAAGAACACTGAGACCTACAAATAACAGAAAATTGTGGAGAGCCAAATCATCAATATGCTGAAGGAACATGGCACACAGAAGAATTTTACTTTTATTTAATGAAATAGAGATTATGGCTTCTGATACCATTATTAGAATTTTTCTTCCTTACTTTTATTTACTTACTCATTTTCATGGGAAACATTTTTCTCTCATCAAAGAAGATTACCCTCTGCTAACTTTTCTAGAAGACAATATGTTTATTAGAAATATGCTTTTTAGGGGATGTATAAAGATAAAATTTATTAAGAACAACAAAGGAGAGGAAAATGTGGAGAGCAATGATCATTGACATTCTGAAGAGATATGGCATACAGAAGCAGAATGTGAAAATATTGAATTGCATAATAAAATCTGACAGTGTATCATATTTCATTCATCTTACGGAATTTTTTTTTATAATCCTTTTGACCCCAAACAAAGCAGGACCAATACTGGTTTGCAAGGGGTTACAGTGAAAGAAAAAGCAAGGTACAGGGAATATCAAAGAAAGTTTATAAGATGGATGGGAATCAAGGCGATAGAAGATGGCAAGTAACATTGCATTTAAACTTTTGGAGAATGTAGGTATCAAGAGGATGTGCATTGTGGTGCAATGGATATTGATTCGGAATGAGAAATCAGGGAGCTGAGTTCAAATTCCAGTTGAATTCCTTGCATTCACAAATACCCTTAGAAAAAGTATTAATCCGTCTCTTCCCTCCAGTTAAGGGTTAAATAATAGAACAGATTGGGCTCTATAGCCTTGGCTGGCAACCAGTCTACTGCAGAAAGCAATGGCAACCTACTGTGGGATAATCTTCTGCCCAGTCAGTCATGTCTCTTTCGAGACATGATCGCCCAAGCGTGCATCACGTATGGCACTTAACTGACTGACTGAGGTATCAAGAAAACAAGCAAATGGAAGTGAATTCCACAAACAGGAAGTGTGAGAAAAGAAATTGTTAGAGTAAAAGTAGTAGTTACATTTAATTATTTTGCTAATCTAGTCAGTCAGTTAAATGCCATACGTGAAACACGCTTGGGTGATCATGTCTCAAAAGAGACATGACTGACTGGGCAGAAGATTATCCTGCAGTAGGTTGCCATTGCTTTCTGCGGTAGACTGGTTGCCAGCCAAAGCTATAGAACCCAATCTGTCCTGTTATTTAACCCATAACTGGAAGGAAGAGATGGCTTAATACCTTTCCCAAGGGTATTTGGGCGTAAGTGAATGCAATGAATTTAACTGGAATTTGAACTCGGCTCCCCGATTTCTCGTTCCGAGCTGATATCCACTGCACCTCAACATGCATCCTATCCACTGCACATAACGCCAATCTAGTAGCATGTGTAAATACATATGGTTATGGAACCTGGGATAAAAGCTTGTCAGTGCAGTTTCCATAAAAATACTTGTAGAAAAATAAAAGGGAAGCCACATTACAGTCTTATACAATTTGATTCTTGTAAAATCTGTCTTGTAAATAAATGTTGAATGTCTGTCCCTTTAACACAGATTTGATGTGAAATGTGCTTCCATTGCTATTAAACTGTCCAATAATCTATGAGAACCCTGTACTGTTTTCCAATGGTGTTGTGTCTTTAAAATTCTGTGAGATATATTATTTTTTATGCTTTTTTTATTTTTATAGTTGTTGCAGTGTTATCTTCTCTTTGTGTGATTCTTTGTAATGAGACCTTATTTATTGGAAAAGGCTAGAGTCATTAATTAGTGTAATTAGTCATCAGCCTCCTTAATTAGGTACAATGTTATGAGATAGAAGAGATGAAAAAGAGAGATAGAAACAAAAAACAAGGAAGAAAGGAAGATAAAGAATTGGTCTTTGAAAGATCGAGACAAAAATGAGACAGTGAAAATTAGTCATGAGTAAAAAGTAGAAAGAGAGAGGGAGATAGAGATGAAGATATAAAGATATTTGATAGTGAGTGAGATTAAAGATGTTAATCATGAAGAAAGAGAGAGAGAGAGAGAAGACAGAAAATTACTAAAAGAGAGAAGATTAAACAGAGAGAAAAAGAGAAAAGATATGCAGAAATTGTGAAAGAAAGAAAAAAATAGAGAAAGTGTGTGATTTTTTTCAGAGAAAAAAGGAAAGAAAAATGGAAGAGGAGAAAAGGAAAAAATATGGAAGGAAGAAGAAATAAAAAAGGATTTTGTAAAATAGAAAAAATAAAAAAGAAGAAAGGCCAAAAAATAAATGAGTAAAAAGAAAGAGAAAGCGATACCTTATTTCTAAAGAGAAAGAAAAAAATGAAAAGAAAAAGGATAAAAATAAATGAAAAAGGAAAGAGATACTGTTTTTCTAAAGAGAAAATAAGAATGAAAAGAAAGAAGCACAAAAAACTAAATGAGAAAAAGGAAAGAGATACCGTCTTTCTAAAAGGAAAGAAAGAATGAAAAGAAAAAACCAAAAACTAAAAAAGAAAAAGGAAAGAGAAAGAGATACCTTATTTCTGAAAAGACTGAAAGAATAGAAAGAAAAAAGGACAAAAATCTAAATGAATAAAAGGAAAAAGATATCTTCTTTCTAAAGAGAAAAATGAAAAAAAGGTCAAAAATTAAATGAGAAAAAAGAAAAAGATATCTTCTTTCTAAAGAGAAAGAATGAAAAAAAAGGTAAAAAATTAAATGAGAAAAAAGAAAGAGATATCTTCTTTTTAAAGAGAAAGAAAAAAATGAAAAGAAAAATTAACAGAAAACTAAACGAGAAAAAAGAAAGAGATACCTTCCTTCTGAAGAGATAGAAAGAATGAAAAGAAAAGAAGAAAGCAAAATAGAAAGCAAAGAGAGAAAAATGAGATTATGTCAGAGTTAAAGTTTGAGCAACATAATATGTACAGTTGACAAACAGGTCTTAAAAATCTTTTTCTGCTTAAGAGACAATTGTAAAAATGTTAAGTTCATCATAAGTTGTCTCCCTTACAGATATAATGATCTTTTTGTTCTACAAAATCTAATGAAATAACTTTGAAAAAGATTTGTTGCTAATCAGGTCTTGTATTACACACAAACAAATGCACAGGATTACTTAAATTTATATCATATATGAATAAACATGATTGATAGGTTCTATATATATATATATATAGATATAGATATACTCTTTATACTGCATACTATTAGGTTATTAGGAAAATAATGTTTGATTTTAGAATCAGCTTTTATTCCTGAATTAATGTTAATCAGTGTTTAAATAAATCTAAATAGGAACCCTGAAAATTTATACCTTTCTGCCATTGAGTTACAAGGATATTTATGTTTTTATGGTAAAATTCTGAAGGTTTGGATGCCAAGAAATTTTTAATGAAGTTTCTGCATCTTTTTTGAATGGAAATGTCTTTTGGCTTAAAAAATTGTCACAATACATAAAAAAGTGGTAGTCAATGGATATCATGTTGAATGCACCGTTTCCCGTCCGATCACCAAAGTTAAGCAACATTGAGCCTAGTCAATACTTAAATGGGTGACCATTTGGGAATACCAGGTGCTGTAAACGTAAGGACTAAGAATGGTCCACCAGTCCTCCAGGTTTGGGGGTTGGGTGCAGGGCTAACAATCTTGCCCCGTAAAAAACAGTTTGTTACAGAAACAGTAACAAAAAGTTGCTGCCCTATGTACTATTGGGTGTGATGGATGATGATAATAATGATTGTGATGTTGATTTCTAAAAGTGCATAAATGCACTCTGTTATAATTATTTTGAAATTTTTAATTTATCTATTGTAGCTATGAAATTTTTTGCAAAACAAGTATTTCAATATAAGAAAACTGACCAAAAATTGATAGAAATGCAAAATAGCATTAAATGCTTGTTAAATGCAGTTCAACACATATTTATTATCCAATAAAATTTGAAAAAGTTTTCTTTTAATCATTTCACCACAAGCAAGGCAGTTTTACTACCACTGTTGCACAGGGGTTTACATAGGGGGGGAAGTGATGAGAAAGAGGGTAGGTTATAGGGGATGTCAGGAGGAGGGTAATAGAAGGATGAAAATACTGGTGTGATGGGGGTGGAGTGAATGGAGAAAAGAGCTTGAGAGAAAGAATGCGAGTTAGTGAGATGGAAAATGATTATTGACCTTACATTTAAATTCCTAGAGATTGTAGCTGTCAGGGAAGCAAGTATATGAAAGGGAATTCCACAGGCGGGAAGTGCAAGAAAAGAAACTGTTAGAGTAGAAATTGCGGTTACATTTTTATTGGTTTCACTGTAATAGGGTGGGACCTAGTTGCTAGTCTAGTAGCTCATGTAAATTCATACATAGGAGGCACCAGTGAGCTAAGTTCATTAGAGCAGATGCCGTGAAAGTATTTGTAGAAGAGTGGATGAGAGATCAGAAGAAAATGGTGGATGTGGCGAAATCATGTATCAAAAGTCAGTGATCTTCTGCAGTGTCATGAAGCAAAATTGGACCTTGTTGATTAACCAGTACTGGCTGCATTTTGTGTGTTTCATCCAATTGCTGGCAGCAGGGCCATAGCTGACGCTAAAAAAACACCGGGCACAGAGAAAATTGCCCAGATTTATTAGTTGACAATGTGATGACATCATCAGTGTCATCCATTTTCAGAAACTATGATTTTTGCAGATTTTCTCGGCTATTCCAATGGAAATTAGGCACAGAACTTGAACGAAAGCAGGAAATTGGGTTCAGACTTTCTGAGTATAACCAGTCTTTTTTCCTAAAATTAATAAATAAACAAACAGAATTTTACTGCGTTCATACAGATGTTTTCTTCGTTTTTCTTTCTTTCTTTCTTTATTTCTTTCTTTCTTTCTTTCTTTGTGAATTGTTTAGTTTGATTTTTGACGAAAACATTTTTCCTTGCCCGGATTTTCACTATGATTGCACGGATCGGACCGGACCCATGCCCGGTGTGCCCAGTAGTCAGATACAGCCATGGCTGGCAGTAAACTTTGGTTGTGTTGCTCTGGTTAAATTCCAGAAAGTTGTAACAGATAACACCAATGACAGTCTCCATAATCTTCTGTTGGTTCAATCTCAGTTTAGAAAAGTGTTTAGGTCCTTCATCATTATCAAGCCATTGGGACAATCATTTATGATTACCATAAAGGACCTACTATTTCTCGCCATAAGTTGCTATTCAATCAGAAAATGAATGATTTGAATTTTGCAGATGCAATATCGTACATACTTTAAAATGTCCAACTCTTTGACCTTCACTGAGTTAATGTGAAACCCATTTACTGAGTTTCTTCAGCTTGTCAGTTTTCTTGAGATGGTCTGATGTTGCTGAAACGCTGACACCAATTATCTAAGACATTTTTTGATACCTTATTCAACTAGTGTTTTCAGATGTTGACGGTTAATTGCAGATGAATATCCTCTACCTCCTTGATCTTCAAGACTCTTATCCCCACTGAGGAACTTCAGAAATAAGTACCATACTGCCTGATCAAAAGTTGATCGTTCACCCCATGCTCTATGTTACGTCGGGTAACAGAATTATGTGAAATAATACAAAACAACATAATTCTTTAAAAGTAGGTGTGTTGACAGGAAAAGTGAAGTATTTACAAGAGGTGAGGATTAGTAGAATACAGAACAAGGTAATTAGTATACAGTATCGTTGTCGAGATGTGATAGATTGACTAGTAGAACACTAGAGGTGAGGATTAGTAGAATACAGAACAAGGTAATTAGTATACAGTATCGTTGTCGAGATGTGATAGATTGACTAGTAGAACACTTCCGGTGCAATACCGGAAATACCCGACTGACTCGCTCACTCAACTTCCTTACTTGACTTCCTTCTTCAAGGTATAATCACTGCTATTTTATATAGTGATTCGAATAGTCCATTTCCGTGGAAAGGTGGAGAGCGCCCCAACACTCTATTAATGTTGATAGCAGTTTGAGAAGTATTATAATCAAGTTTGAGCTCTTGCAAAAAAAAAAAAAGTAAATGTGTCTCTTCTTTTTTCATATTCTTGAGGAGTATATAGTGTTTTAAGTTGAATTCCGAAAGTGATTGATATAAAATTAAGAAAGAAGAAACTTTAATCATTAGGAATGAATAATGTATTTTTGTGTAACTATTGCAATAATATATTAGAACACAATTAAATGATTTATTCTAAAAGCAGACATTTTTTTAATAACCTAACAGTTGGCATAAACAATCAAAAAATGAATCAAACAATCAAAAAATATTTAAGTAAGTTTTACCATTGCATTAGTTATATTTTCTGTATGATTAATCTGGGATATATTATTATATTATATTATTATATATATTATATTATATTATTGTTATATTAACATGAGCTGCTACTTTATGAAATAGACTCCTGTGTGTTTGTTTTTCTGCACACTAGAATCTTCAAATTTAGGATCAGTTGTTATATATCCTCATTATCCTCATAAACTTCACTTTTTAGTTCCACCTATGTTCATATCATACATCTCATTCTGTAATACTCTACCTTGAGTTGCTCTTGGAGTCATTGAACATTAATAAAAAAGAAGGTATATTTGTTTACTGACATCGATTAGCAATTACTTACAAAAGAGTTGTTTTTTTGTTACTAAGGTAAACTTGCAATATTGTATCTGCGAAATAGGGGTTGTAATGTAGAAAATAAGACATCTTCCCACGAGGGTGTGTCAACATATTTTAAAAGATATTTTGCTGCTGTAGTAACATGGGTCACATTTACTTATTAACAGTGGTAATTAACAACCTGTTATGATGAAAAAGGAATGTCTTAATTCTACAAATGTGAAATCGGATTTTGTGACCAAAAATAAATATATGAAGACAATTCCTTCTCCCTCTTTCTTCCCCTTTTTCTCCCCTCTCTCTCTTCCTGTCCCTCTCTCTTCCCCTCTCTCCCCTCTTACTCTCTCTCTTCCTCTCTCTCTCTCTCTCTCTCTCTCTCTCTCTCTCTCTACACACATTCATATATATATATATATATATATATCTCACACATTCATATATATATATATATATATATATATATATTGTGTATAGTTTCTTTTTGCCAATGACACTACTGGCCAACTGAACAAAAAGTGAAAGGTAACTAACTACTTTTCACTTTTTCACTTAAAATTTTCACTTAACTCAGTAAATATTCAAAATTGAAGCTGCATTCTCTGTGCAAACGTGTCTATTATGACTTTCTGTAATTAATAACCACATTTTTTCAACCCCACTCCTGCTTAACATTCTTCCAAAAAGTCCCATAAATACATTATTCATTGATGCAGGAGAGAGACTAATGGAATTCCCTTAACAAAAGATACAGGTAGGTATACAAGTTTAAATTAATTTATTTTCTTTATATATATGTGTTGTCCCAATAAAATCACTGTCTGACTGTCAGTGACTAAACTGGCTACCCTACTCCAAGTTTTTTTGTGAGTAAGGCAGGATGTTAGCAACCCAATAAGACAAAAATAAAGACCTACAGAAAGGATGGAAGAACTCTCAAGGATCCAACAGCCAGCTAACTAGAGGTGTTCTCTTGATAAATCACCATGGAGAAGGCAACAAGAAACCACTCCACTATTAGTCCTGAAAAAAATCATGGCTTTTACAAATCAGCATATAAAACCCAATGGAGTAAAGAGGAAAGGAATTAACTTCTCACATGGTAAAGATTGACATAGGCAACAGGTGTCATCTGATTATCATCCAGCGACTGCTAGTGTCAACAGCATAAAGGGGACACAATTCTCCAGAGCTGGCCCCTCGTCCGGAAAAGAACAATATCAGCAGCAAGTGTCACCAGACCGTTATCCTATGACTTTGCACAACAAACAAAAAATTACCTGAAAAACATGGAACATAAGAACGCTGAACAACTGTGATCAACTGAAGAATTTCAAGCAGGAGATCAGCAGATTGAATATCAATATTCTGGGAATATGTAAAACAGGCTGGCCACACAATGAAGATTTCATCAGTGGCAACCACAGGATTATATGCAGGCAGTAAAAATAATGAAAAAGGAGTCAGCTTGATACTAGATTGAGACATGAAGAATTGCATCCTGGTGTACTGCCAGTTATCTGAAAGAGTCAAATGGTCAAACTGGAAGGAAAACCCTTCAACATTGCAGTTATAGTCATGTGTACATTGACAACACAAAGCACTGAGGAGGAAAAAGAATCTTTCTACTCTGTACTGGACAATACCAAAGTTCCATGTAAATCACAATAAATCAGAATTATCAAAGGAAACCTGAATCCAAAATTTAGTGAAGAGATGGAGTTGGCAACTTCAGACTAGGAATTCATAATTACAGTAGTAAATGATCAGGTAATAACCAACACCAGGTTTCATGAACAACCAAGACATTTATCAACATGGAGAAGCCCAGGAGCTGACACAAAGAACCAAATAGACTATATAACTATAAACAGGAGAATCAAGAATGTAGTTTTTTAATTGTAAGACTTATCAAAGTGCTGACTGTGGAAGGGAACCCATTCCAGTTATACGTAAACTAAGGATGAAACTTCAGAGACTGAAGAAACCTACCACAACACCCAGACTACAATACAACAGATTGATGGATGACCTCAAGCTACAGGAAAAATACACAAACAGTGAGAAAAAAAATATTTGAAAGACAAATTGGCAGCATAAACTCGAAATGGATATGCGCTAAAAGAAATTATCCCAAAGGAAAACAGACATGGAAGGAAAACTGAGTGAACCACAGATGAGATTCTCTACATGATGCAGAAGAGACAGAAAACAATGCCATGACATGGAACAGAATACAGTAAACTACACATGAAAATAAGAAGCAAATGCAGACAGGCTAAAGAGGAATGGCTAAATGATAAATGTGCAGAAATAGAGAGATTAAATATAACTATTAAAGGAGACATGCATAAAAAATTAGAGAACTAACAGGAGAAAAAACCTGCTTCTCAACATGTATAAAATCCAAGGATGGAATGCTTATATTAGAGAAATTGTTCATTGATTCTTTTTCTCTTTCTTTCTGTTGTATCATTTTTTCATTCTCTCTTTCTTTCTAGTATGTCTTTTTCTTTCTCTCTTACCTTTTCCTTTATTTCTTTCTAGCATGTCATTTTCTTTCTTAGCTCTCTACCTTTATGTCATTTTTTTCTAGTATGCTTTTCTCTATTTCTTTCTGATATGTCATTTTTCACACTTACTTTTTATATATTGTTTCTTTCTCTCTATCAAGCAAGTCATTTTTTTTTCACTCTTTATGTATTTCTACTATATTTCTTTCTTTCTCTCTTTGTAATACATCATTCTTTTTCTACTAAGTCAATTTTTTCATTTTTTCTTTCTTTAGGAGAGTACTGGATTGCTATGTGATGTTGGTTCTTCAATATGGCAGTGAATGTTGGACAATATCTTCGAAGATGAAGGAAAAACTTGAAGCAGCTGAAATGTGGTTCTACAGAAGGATGCTTCAGATATCATGGACCGAGCATGTGAGCAATGATGAGGTTTTGGAAATGATGGAAACAAAAAGGAAATTAATACTGAGCATTGGGAAGAGACAACTAAAGTTCCTGGGACATACAATGAGGAAGGAGGGCTTGGAGAACCTGATACTAACAGGCCAGATAGAGGGAAAAAAGAGACAGGAGAAGCAGCGAATAACATATTTAGAGGACCTGATCAGGTGGATGATGGAACGAGGGTTGCATGGTGCAACAGGAGAAAGCATGCTAAGAGCCACCAGGGATAGGGAGATGTGGAAAGCCATGATCGCCTACATCCTGAAAGAACATGACACATAAAAGAAGACGTATGTCATTCTTTATTTCTTTCTTTCTTCTCTTTCATTTTCCTTTCATTTCTTTCTTTCTTGCAATATTTGTCTATACTTCTGAGATGAGGTAGTATTTACATTATTTACCCTGTTTAAACTGTTGTCCTCATCTTTATTGCCATGTTTACAACATTTCAGCTGTCGTATGCTTCGGTCTTCTTCAGGTGCTAGAAATTTTGAACTAAACCATTTATTAAATCATTCTCATTCCATGTGTGTTGCCACTTTCAAATACCATGTAGTTATCTCCCTTTAACTCAACTTTAAGTTATTTGTTCACCACTGCAGTAGTCAGGGATTGAACTTACAACTCTTTGGGTCAAGTCACTGGAACTAACCAATGCTTATATACACTGAGCCATGTGTTCTTGAGGACACATGGCTCAGTATCTCTTTTTTGCATTTTCCCCAACTGATATAAACATTGTTTTACCATTTTTCTTACTTCAATGAATTGTTAAAAAAAGTGATTTTCTTATTCTAAAAACTGGTCAATACAACATTGCATAATCCTACTAAACATCTTTTTTCTTCAAAAGGAAAAATTTAAGTTTAACCTTAAAATAATTATTTTCACTTATAATTTACTTGCACACTGCTCCAAAAGTTTTAATATAGATTGTATTTATCTTATAAACAAAAGAATATAGTGTGTTCAGATGAGATTATAGTGGGCATTGACAGAAGCAAACTTTTGTATCTAATTTGTACATGTAAATGTTTGCATCTCTTTATCCCATATACACAAGTTGTTGAAGAAAAATGATTGCTGGAAGTTTCTGAGGATTCAATAGGCAACTTGAGAAGTATTGATGCCACTTGTCATCTTATGTAGAATTGGTGATATAAGGAGTTTTATGCGGTCTTAAACTCTGACCTTTTTTTCTCCCACTGTGACAGACTGGGCCACGGCTTTGAAATTTCACCTTGTTTTTTTTATGCCTTGAAAAATGATCCTTTCTATCAACGTGTCACTTACATTTCAATTGACCAGTTCCATCTTAAAATATGTAGTCATCATTTTTCTGGTTTTACCAATTTTGCAATTCTCAATTTTTTGTCCTTTTTTCTCTTACTTTATTTGTGCATGCGTGTGTCCAAAAAGGTTTTTATTTATAAATATATAAGTGTATTTCTGTGTGTCTTTCTGTCTTGTCAATAAAACAGCAACATAAAAAGAAATGTTTTTGCTTTTATATTTTAAAAGAACCTAAAGATGTCTTTTGCCAGGGGCTGGTGTCCAGAATTTATATTTTTTTAATTTTGTTTTCCTCCCAAACCCTCCAGAATGTTTGTCCTGGGTGGTCAATTTTCAAAAGTTTCTTGTATATAAATAACCTTCAAGACACTATAACTTTTCAAAGATGAATCATTCATGAGATAGTTTCAACTTTTCACAAACATTGCCTGTTTGAGGTCAGAGTTCATGAATGAGAGTGACAAAAAATCGTATCTCTTTATTAATCTTTTTAAAGGTTGTTGCCACTGAGAGATAAGTACACATAAAAAGCAGAATTATTAAGCTTATTGTTTCCACTCTTCCTAATAAGTCAACATCGTCAAACAAGGAAAACACAAAAACAAAATATGTTTGTTTAGTTAGACGGTCTTTATTCATGTCTTATTATTTTTATATAATCAACCTATTGTATGGTCCTGGGTATGACCCTAAACTGCATCCAGCAGAAGGCCACTGATTTGAAGGTTATGAGGAGCCTGCAACCACTTCTTCATTGCTGTTGTTCCCAGGTCCACCCTGACCCAAAGTGGTAGCACCTGTCAGGGTCCCATCTATGGGCAAATATGGGCAAAATTAACCCCCAAACTGGGGTCAAAACAAAGTATGAAAATAGACTTTTATAGAAAAATATACATTTTTGAATTAAAAATATTGCCAACAATACATTTTTGAAGAAAAAATATTACCATAACACAATTTTGAAAGAAAAAAAAGTTATTATCATAATACATTTTTGAAGGGAAAAATTATTACCAGCAATACATTTTTGAACACAAAATTAGAAGACATTTTCAGTTTCTAAAATATAAAACATTAAATCAAAATCTGATTAAATCAACCTTCTTACTAAATACCTTAAAACACTACCTTTTTGGCATTAAAAAATCCACAGAGGTTGATATGCCGTTAAACACAACGCAAACTCAAACTAATTGTAGGTTAGTCCTTGCTTTGGTTGTTTTTAATTTCCATAATTTTAGTCTCTGTTTACAAATGACTGGAAATCGGTTCTTAGATAGTTTTTACAGTATGAAACCACATTTCTGAATCTTTTATTGATTGTTATATAGTTGATCTGGTTTTTATGCTTCCTCCAAGGCTTCTCCATATCCACAACTGTCTTGCATGCTCTTGAAACTAGCTGTCTAAAATCTAAACAAAGTATTAAGAAACAGGAAAATTTAATTAATAAAAGGAAATAGTGATGAACAGTTTTGTAATATGAATCTACCTGTACAGCAATTAATGCTGAAAAGAAAATCAAGAAAAGACTTGAAGAAACAGACACGGTTCTACAGAAGGATGTTGCTAATACCATAGAGCATATGTAAAACAAGAAAATTTTAAGGAAAATTGAAATAAAAAAGATACTTATATTTAAAATCGGAAAGAGAAAGTTGAAATTTTTGGGACATATAATAAGGAAAGAGGGCTTGGAGAATTTTTACTCTCACAGGATATACTGACAGTAAAAGGATAGAGGGAAACAGTGAGTGACATTTTATTTGTGTAAATTTATGGTAGAACAGTGAGTGAGAGAGATAGTAAGAAGTCAAACATTGCTAATGATAGAAAGATGTGGAGAGCCATGGTCCCCCAAGAAGATACATAAAAAAATGACCCCAAAACTTTTTTGTATGTTATGTTCCTTTAGTACATATGAGATCATATCTCTCAACTTTTTCCGGTCCCTTGTTGCTATTAACATATTTTGTCCTGGTATTTCTCAAAAGCCCTGCCATTCATTTGTTTAAGTCCATCAAGTATGTCATGCTCTGTTTTTCCCTGTGAGTATCATGTTCTCCAAACCCTCCTTCCTCATTATGTACCCCAGAAACTTCAGCTGTCTCCTCCTGATGTTAAGTATAAGTTTTCTTTTTGTTTTCATTCTTTCAAAAAATTTTTTTTGCTCAGTCTATGATATCCTGAGCATCCGTCTGTAGAACTACTTTTGTGGTGCTTCAAGTCTTTCCTTCATCTTTGAGAAGATTGTCCAGCATTTGCTGCTATAGAGGAAGACAGATATTATATAACAGTCCAATACTATTTTCTTTGTTTTCAATGAAATTTTCCTGTCTTTCAGTACTCTACTCAGAGATCAAATTCCAGTTGAATTCTTTGCATTCATTTGCGCACAAATACCCTTGGGAAAGGTATTAACCTGTCTCTTCCCTCCAGTTATGGGTTAAATAATAGGACAGATTGAGTTCTATAGCCTTGGTCAACAACCAGTCTACTGCAGAAAGCAATGGCATCCTACTGCAGGAAAATGTTCTGCCCAGTCAGTCATGTCTCTTTTTCACCCAAGCAAAATTAATAAAAAAAATAATCATCATGCAAATTTGTCAATTTTAAATCAAATGGAAATATATATATATATATATATAGAGAGAGAGAGAGAGAAGGAGGGATATAGAGAGGAAGAAGGAGAGAAAGATATATATATATATATAATTATCTAATTACTTAGTTTTTGATCATAATTAATTTAGACCAGTACACAGTTGTATTAAAAGTGTTCTATACAATTATATTGTAGAGCTTGTGAATATTTTTCATTTTTAAATGAGTAATGTGATGGCTCTTAAAAAATGGTAAAATCTGTTATTGTAAATTGCTTGAAGACACCTGATGGTAGAAACCTAAGTTGCGTAATAACACATTTACAAATGAAATATATATACATATATTTATTTATCATAAATAATCAGGCCAGTCAATATAAATATATAATACTGTTTAATTAAAAACAGAATATCTACTTAAATACGAGTATTGATATAAAATAATGTTCAAACAAATCATTTCAAATTGTCAGTTGTTTATAACCAAGTTTCGTTAATCTTTGTTAATACATATATATATATATATATATATATATATAGTTAACTTCCTGTAATTGGCATTTAGCTCACTTCTACCTAAAAGGTTTAATCAAATAAACTTAAATAAAAATTTTTAAAATCTTATATTGAAACCCATTCCTTCTCGCCTAAATACACCTCTTCAAACAGCCCAAAATCTTAACTTTAAAAAGTAATTTAACTCATTTAGTTGTCTATCTTTATAAAATATGAACTCCTATTCCTCCCCTTCCTAAATATACTGTTTCAACACCTTGTAACTCTGCGACTACCAGCTCTGTCCTTTTCTACTTTGTTAACCTAAAACCCCTCCACACTCTACCCCAGGACCTTTGCCATTTGGAAAAAACAATTATTAGAGATCCTATGTTGAAATGTACATCCGACACCTTTGAATTTTGAAAATTTTCTCTAATTTATATATATATATATATATATATGGGGGAGTAATATCTCAGATCAAAACACTCCCTAAAATTTATCAAAATGACTAAACATAAAGACTATGTTGAGAAAGCCTTCTTGGTTAAGCCACTTCATTATTCTGAATTGGTTTTCTGAAGAATTCTGTAATATGGCTCTAACACTAACCTTAATCTATTTTAAAATGTATTCAAATTTCTTATTTCTCAAACAAGCAACTGACAAAGCAGCTGTTGAAATAAATTTGGGTATAGTTAGAATTTTTTGCTCAATAAAAAGATAGATTTAATTATAAAAACTTTGAACACTGCTGAAAAGTGAGGGAAAAATCCCACAAAAATGACAGAAAAAGTTAGAGTTTAATATTGTGGAGAATGAGTTATGATGATTTGAACAATTTGTTTTATCAATCCCAACACAGACTTGATGCTTTCTTAATTAAGAAAATAGTAAAAAATCAAAAGCAAGAAGAAGAAATAATAATGAAAAGATTTGAGAGTAGCAGCCAACAACATGTTAACATGGCTGCCTGATTAATTGTGACAATGCTGCAGCATGTTATTTGTTGCTGTAATTTTTCAATCAGCAAAATGTCTGTCTGAAGTTGAGGTTATCTGATGGTATCTGATAGTATCTGATGGTATCCAATGATATCTGATAGTATCTGATGATATCTGATAGTATCTGATGATATCTGATAGTATCTGATGGTATCCAATAGTATCTGATGATGTCAGGTGGTATCTGATGATGTCTGATGATATCTGATGGGATCCGATGGTACATGATATTATATGAATATGATGGTATCTGATGGTATGCAATGCTCTCCGATAGTATCTGATGATATTGCTGATAAGATGCGAGGTGACTTTTCTTTGATTTCATGCAATGTTTCTTTAAAAGTGTTTTTGTTTTATTTCACCTTTTAAACCTAGGCAAAAAAATACATTCTTATTGGCACACACACACACACACACACACACACACACACACACACACACACACACACACACATCATGAATTGAGTTCTCTCAGCTGCTGGTGTGTGTATATGATGCATATATATAACATGTTAAAATTTCTTCCTCTCTCAGTCGTCTGCTGGTAGCTTAGGAGTAGACTCTCCGACTGATACCAAATCAGTCGAGTTGAGTTTTGATACTGGCTAGAAACAAGCAGATGCCTGGCCACACTGATGAGCTGTGATACAGCAAAACATCCTTGTATGTAGATGACTATATATATTTATATATATATAATATATCAAAAGAGAAGATAAATTTGAGAAATATCTTCTTCTTCTTCTACTACGTCCTGAAAGGACGTAGGTGATCATGGCTTTCCCCGTCTCTCTATCTCTGGTAGCTCTTAGCACACTTTCTCCTGTTACACCATGGAACCCCCGTTCTGTCATCCACCTGCTCAGGCCCTTTAAATATGTTATCCACTGCTTCCTCTGTCTCTTTTTCCCTCTATCTGGCCTGTTAGTATCAGATTCTCCAAACCCTCCTTCCACATTGCATGTCCCAGGAGCTTTAGCTGTCTTTTCCAGATGCTCAGTATTAATTTCCTTTTCATCCTTTCCAAACCTCATCATTGCTAACATGCTTGGTCCATGATATTCACAGCATCTTTCTTTAGAACCACATTTCAGTTTCTTCAAGTTTTTCCTTCATCTTTGATGATATTGTCCAGCATTCACTGCCATATTGAAGAACTGACATCACATAAAGGAATTAACACATGCATAGTATTAAAGATGTATATATTATTTTAGCGCCTCTTTGAGGGGGGTGCATGTGTGTGAATTAATGCTTTAACTTAATACAAATTTCAGATACTTTTTTTATATCTACTAGAGTCCAAAAGAGGTTTGGATATTTGGTTAGATTTTGGTAAGTGTCTTTAGCTAAGAACTTTTAAACCCTCTCTCTCCTATACACCCACCACCACCACCACCACCACCACCCCATCAACAGCAGCAACAAAAAATAATATGAACAAAAATGATGTACAGTAAAAATAATTGTTTGGACAATGGAAAGGGGTTGTATAAAAAAAAGGATATATATAAAAAAAATAATGGATTGGAAAAGAAAAACAAAAAAGGAACCAATGAAAATAAAGACAGATGTCGAAGTCAACGAGGAAAAAGTAAAAATGACCAAAAAGGTAGAAATCTGAAGAGATAAAAAAAAGAATAGGAAATATGAAGTGTGTGGGGAAGGAAAAAGGAAGACAAGCAAAAAAGAGATTAGGAGGTGCTAAATAAGAGATAAAAAAGAGGAGAAAAAGAAAATATTGAAGATAGAAAAGTTTTACATGGCTAAGAAAGAATGAAGATCAAAACTTATGAACAAGAATTAAATAGAAGAAAAAATAACAAAATCTTCATGATTTAAAAGAAAAAAGAATTGAAGAACGTGAAGAAAGTATTGAAAATATTCAAAGATCTTGGGTATTTTTGATGTAAAATAAATTTAAATAAAATTTAAGCAAAGATCATTGAAACAGAGTTTCGACTGTAAAAGTGAACAGAAAGAAAAAGAAACATGAAAGGAATAAATAGCAACAAAAGACGAAGAATTTTTTTTAATAATCCAGTAAAAAAACATTTCACCAAATAGATAAAAGTAGGCAGCACCTATCTTGAGAACAGACATCTTCCTTTGTTTTGTTTTTTATTCCTTCATTCTTTTGCTATTTTTTTCTGTTTCACTTTGTCTCTTTTTTTTTACTGACTCATTTTTATCTTTTCACTGATAAAACTATATTCTTCAATATTGTGTTAGTATATCTATAAATTCAGAACCCCTGAAAAATTGAAACATTACATAATGTGTATCATTTTCTAAATCTTTTTACTTTTTTATTCTATATTTTTTTATCTTCACTTCCAGAAGGTAAATTAATTTTTTTCTCTTTTGCCTTCATTATTTTTATTTTTTTTTTTGCTTTTCACTTCATTTCACATTTCTGTAACCATTTTCCCATGAGGCCACTGGGGTGTATATAGGGGAGAACCATCTCCCCAATACTTGCTATTGAGTTGTTGCCTCTAGTGACATCAGTCCTTTATGGAATTTTCTAAATATTGCAAAGACGGCTACTCATAGTGTTCTTTGCCTCAACGAACAATGCTATAGCTTTGAAAATTTTTCCAAAAATAAAATGAAACGTCACATGTCGGTGAAAATTTTGCATGGAGCTTAATGGCAGTAACATTTGGCGGTTCGTGTCTCTGCACAGAGGCTACGTGCAATAAAATGTTTAGAAAAATCGTAAAAGAAATGAAATCTGAGTGGAAACCATGCTTTTCATGCACACCGCAAGTGATAGGAAACTTCAGGACAAGTTAAAATATGTTTACCAATATCTACATTATTATTAATTTTTTTTTATATTGGTGGTGGTGGGTTTAGAAATAAGGATAACCATTTCTGAAATGGCACTATATATGCACTTTATAGTATATAACAAAATAGCTTCAACTTTACAATGGTTCTGCATGCCTCTGTCAATTAGTTTTCTATTGTTTTTTTTTTTGTTTTTTTTTACTTCTTCTTCCTTTTCTTTCTCCTGCCAGAGAGTACAAAAATGAAGATTTAAAAGTCAGGAACTTGTGTTAGTCCAGATGGCTTGGATACAATGGAATCTTTGAAAGTTATGATTTCTAATTTCCTCAAAATGAAAAAAAAAAAAGAGAAAGTAACAGAAATGGTTATTTTATTTATATTGATATTGCATCTTTCTGCATGCAAGAAACTACAAGGCATTAAAAATCTCAACTTTATTTTACAAGTTTTCCTATTTCTATCAATTTTTAATAATAATAATAATATTAGTAATCCTCTCTATTATAATAAAAACCATTGTGTATTTATTTGTGCATATATATATATATATATATATATATATATATTGTGATAAAGACATATATATTTATTATGATAAAGACATGTATATAGATATATATTTTTTTTTGGCTCCATTCAGTAAATTGATAATAGCAAGGCAGTGTCAGCTCAGTTCAACCTCTTTATTATCAGTTATTAAACTTTACTACCATTTATGAAAGCTCTTGCTGCATGTTTGCTCTTTAACAGTGAATTATTATTTTATGTTTTTGCAATAATTAAATTGTCGAGCAGTGAAGAATATATATATATATATATATATATCCTCTCTATTATAATAAAACCCTTGTGTATACACATTCCACATTATAGATTAACATTCCAAGATTTAATTCATGTCAGAATATTTTTGATGAAGAATTATTATTCTACACCTTTCCAATCAGACTAATATATTTTTCTTATTGGTTATAATCCCAATGTTTCAGCCATTGTTCTTTACAGCCTTCGTCTCCTTTTGAGAAGCTTATTAATACAATGAAAAGAGCTTGCAGAATGCTAACGGGTACTATGGCCTAGACAGTGCAAGTATAACAACCAAGATAAAAATATATTAGTCTGAATGGATTGCTTTTCTATTTGCTGAATCAAAATGAATTGTTTTTCTGTTTTCTGATTGAGTTGTCTTTCTTTTTTCTGAATAAGAATGGTTTACTTTTTATGTTTTCTGAATAAGAATGAACTGAATTTTTGTTTTCTAAAGTTTATTTAGTATTTAGTTTATTTAGTATTTAGTTTATTTAGTATTTAGTATCTTTCTTTTGTTATTTTCAGTGCATCGTTATCAATAAATTTTACCTGCCTTTCACAGTTATAAGTTGTTTCGAAGGGAGTCATAAGCAAATCCTGAAGATGACAGCAGAAATGCATTAAATTCAAATCTTATAAAGATATTAATCCCCAAATGTATGGATCCTGGGTATGACGGTAAACTGCATCCCACAGCAAGGCCTCTGATTGGAAGGTTGTGAGAAGCATGGAACCACCTCTTAATTGCTGTTGTTCCCAGGTCCACCTTGACCTGGAGTGGTAGCACCTGTTAGGATCCCAGCTATGGGCAAATAGTTAACCCCCAAACTGGGGTCAAAACACTATGAAAGTATAAAAATAGACTTTTATATACATAAAAATAGACTTTTATAGAAAAATATACACTTTTGAAGGAAAAACATTACCAATAATACATTATTAAAGAAAATATTATTATCATAACACATTTTTGAAGGAAAAAATTATTCTCAGCAAAACATTTTTGAATACAAACTAGAAGACATTTTTGATTTTCTAAAATGGAAAAAAATTCATTAAAATCTAAATTAACCTTCTCATTATAACTGAATATTAAAAAATACCTTTAAAACCACACTTTTTGGCATTATTAACCCCAAATGTATCAAGTTAAGTCTGGAAAATATAGTTGTGGGTGAACTATAAAGGTTTGTTGGTTTATAACATTAGAGTTAGATGTTGGTTGTATGGAAGTAGATTATTATGTATGTACCTATGGACAGTGATGTGTATGCCCTAATCCTTATATAATACATTAGACTCTGTTGAGAGTGTTGTGTTTCCTTACTGTTCACAGTTGTTCATGTTTTGTCGCCAAGTATAAATGAATAACTCAACAACAGAATCAGAATATAAGTTGTATTCAGTGGAAAGACGGTTAGTATGTACAGAAGTGATTAGTAATATTTACAATAGAAAGATACAAGAGTCCAATCCGTCGTAAGATGTGTGTATACGTGATTACTTCCGGTACGCCACCGGATGTGTGACTAACTCTTCACTGACTCGCACTGACTCTTCAGTAACTCATTAGAGACTCTCAAGTGACTCTCTACGACTCCCCTGTAGAGAATTCACCATTGCTATATATAGCAATGGGAACAGTCCATTTGTAGTCAAATAGGAGCGGCGCCCTAACAGTTCAAGATCTAGAAAACAATATATATATATATATATATATATATATATATATAGTTTTCTAGGTCTTGAACAACTGTGAACAGTTGAAAAATGTAAAGCAGGGGTGATTAGATTAAATATCTACATTTTAGGTATATGTGCAACTAGGTGGCTGAACAACAATGACTTTGTCAGTGACAACCACAGAATTATATACGCAGGTGGAGAAAATAATGAAAAAGAAGTCAGCTTGATATTGGATCAAGACATGAAGAAATGCATCCTGGGATACTGCCAGCTATCTGAAAGAATTCTTGTGGTTAAACTGAAAGGGAAGCCTCTCAAATTATGCACCAACAACATAAAGTACAGAAGAAGAAAATAAATCTTTCTGTTCCATCTATTTCATGCTGGACAACACCAAGGTTCAGGGAAGGTCACAAGAAATTATAATTATCATGGGAGACCTAAATGCCAAATTTGGCAAGGAAAATGAAGGTGAAGCAGTTTGCAATTTTGAACATGGAAACTTAGCCCAGGAGAAGGAATGAAAAAAAAAACAAATCAACTACATAACTATGAACAAGAGATTCAGAAATGCAGATTTTTACTGTAAAACCTATAAAAAAAAATATTTCTCTAGCTTTCTTAACCACTATATTTATTCTTTCAAACACTGTCTTTCTCTGCTTCTTTTTCTTTTGTTTTTCTACCTGCTCAATATCATTATGTAGGTTTTCTATTCAGAAAGCATAGCTCATAAAATAGCTGATTATGTCAAAACATGTAGCTGGTAATTGAACAGATACTTCATGCTGATCCTAATTAGAAAAGCAGAAGGATTGTATATATGTGGATTACCCCACTTAAGTTTTCTAAAAGCACTTGCTGGAGCCTATAAATAAGCCTATAAATAGGCAAGATATTTTATAAAAAGAAAAAGAAAACATTTTTTATATAAACAATTTTATGTTTCAATTTACTTTATTTTGATAGTTCGTCAGTAATTATTTTCCTTAATCACTTGTTGGTTATATGCATGTTAATTCATTTAGATTTTAACCATTTTCAACTGTGAACATTTTGCAATGTCTACACATGACATTTATCTCATTGTGTTTATTTAAGAGATTTTTATTCTTAAGTGATTTAATAATAAATAGTTTTTTGCATAAACATAATGAACATGGTTTATTGAAGGACGTACATGTTTTAGCTTCTTTTAGAATTTTCCACTTTATTGTGGGTGCTTTTTTTTTGTTTCCTTTAGATACCAATGATATTTCGGTAGGGATGTTCTATTTTTGTATTTGTTATTATTAAATACTCTTACATGCTGGTAAATCCACCATTTAAGAGTATTTTTAGTACTCCTTATATAAATTTTTGTATTATTTGGGTTTTCCTTTAAAGATATTTCGCATTGATAGTTGATTGATTCCGTTAGACACCTGTTTTCTAACAGGTAAACTATAGGAATTCTTCTATTAAATTTTTTCTTGTATAAATTGTTAGTTTCTGTTATCTGGTTGTTTTTATTAATTTTGTTAAAGTTTTTAAAATATTATTATTTGTGATTTAAAAAAATACCAACAATAAAGTGGAAAATTCTAAAAGAAGCTGAAGCCGGTAAGCCCTTAATTGATTATGTTTATACAAAAACTATTTATTATTAAATCACTTAAGAATAAAAATCTATTAAATAAATACAATGAGATAAATGTCATATGTAGAGATTGCAAAATGGTCACATTACAATAAAGTGGAAAATTCTAAAAAACCTAAAACATAATAATAATTTGAAACATAAAATTATTTATATTAAAAAGATTTCTCTTTTTCCTTTTATAAAAAAAGCTTTACAACAAATAAATAGATATTAGAAAGACGGGATAAGGATAGCAGGAAGTAAATCAGAAAAAAAGAAAGAACAAAAATGTTATTTATAAAGCAAAGATTTCGAGAAAATTACAACTAGGAGACCAAAAATGATAAGAAAGTGAAAAGGACAACCTTAATACTAAATGGGCATATCATATCAAACACAATAAAACTAAAGGAAAAAAAAGAAGAAAATGATAAGATTAGGTTAAAGGCAGGTTGACATCATGACCATTAAGGAGGGAAAAAAAGAAAGGAGAAAAGTAAAATAAAGGGAAGGTAAAAAGGAGAAAAAAGAGATTAAGTTGGTATTATTTGGGGCCAAATATATATAACGAATTAGAGCAAATTAGAGCACTCTGGCTATTAGGCATGTATCATGATAATATACATGCTAAAAAGTCTGCCTTCTTCTACCGAGCGCCTATAGCCCAGAGGTAGAATTGCCGACTGACGCCAATTCGGTCGGGTTTCAATCCTGGGTTAAAAAGCAATCGGAGCCTAACCATACTGATGAGCTGTGATACAGTGAAACAGATCTGTCTGCAGATGACTATATATATATATATATATATATATACAGTTAAGAATAAAATACTGAATAACAGACATTACATAGCAACCCACTACTCTTTTCTTTGTTTCTAGTGAAATCTTCCTGTCACTCAATACTCTACTCAGCTTCTGGAATTCGTTCTTGGCCATGACAATTTGCCTTTGAGTTTCAGTGTCACACTTTCTGTCCTCTGTTAGAACACTTTCCAGGTATTTAAATTTTTGTACCTACTTGAATTTAGTATCCCTCAACTGTAATTGGCATTTTGGGATCCTCTGTTTGCTGATGAACATGTATTCGGTTTTCTTGTAGTTTACTTGAAGTTTGTTCTTTTGATTTTCTTCAGCTAACACTTACCAGTGTTATATTCTAGGAAAGGATGGCTCCAGATGTCAACTTAAGTTTCTTGCACAGGTGATATTCAAATAACTTGAACAGCCTTTAAGCCACCTGAAGATTTCATGGGCATGAAACTCAAGTTAAACTAGAGCCATCATTTTATATATACATATGCGTGTATGTGTATGTGTATATTTAGACAACAGATCCCAAGTAGGGATATACACTGATGACACCACCATTTACTCTCGCTTCGATCAAAAATCTGCTGAGGCTGACAAAGCAAACCTCGCTGCCAAGCTTGAGAAAGACATTCAATCTGTGGTGGACTGGGGTAAAAAATGGCTCTTAAATTTTAATGCTTCCAAAACGAAGCTGCTATCTATTAACCATCATAGACAATCACTCCAACCCCCCATTAGCATGGATCAGACTAGCCTCCCTGAGAGTAAAACACAATGCCTCCTTGGCCTAACACTCTCAGCAGACATCAAGTGGAATGACTATATCGAATTCATTGCTAAATCTGCTCTTATGAAAGTCGGTTCTCTGTGCAGGGCCAGGAAGCTTTTCCCATCTGAGTCCATCCTTCACATATATAAATCTACAATCCGCCCATGTATTGAATACTGCTGCCACATCTGGTTGGGTGCCCCTGCTAATCACCTTGGGGTTCTTGACAAAATCCAACAAATAATCTGTAATGTGATCGATACCGACTTGGCAGCTCGGCTGCAGTTGCTCTCTCACTGGCGTGATGTGGCTTACCTGTGCCTCTTCTACAAATACTTCCACGGCTTTTACTTCAATGAACTTGGCTCAGTGGTGCCCCCTATGTATGAATTTACATGAGCTACCAGACTAGCAACTAGGCCCCCACCCTATTACTGTGAAACCAATAAAAATGTAACCGCAATTTCTACTCTAACAGTTTCTTTTCTCGCAATTCCCATCTGTGGAATTCCCTTCCATATACTTGATTCTCTGACACTACAATCTCCAAGAATTTAAATGTAAGGTCAATAATCATCTTCCATCTCACTAACTTGCATCCTTTCTCTCAAGCTCTTTTCTCCATTCACTCCACCCCCATTACACCAGTATTCTCATCCTTCGATTACCCTCCTCCTGACATCCCCTATAAACTACCCACTTTCTCATCACTTTCCCCCTATGTAACCCCCCTGTGCAACAGTGGTAGTAAAACTGCCTTGCTTGAGTGAAATGATTAAAAAAAATCTTTTTTCATATTTTATTGAATAATAAAGATGTGTTGAACTGCATTTAACAAGCATTTAATACTATTTTGCATTTCTACCAATTTTTGGTCAGTTTTCTTATATTGAAATGCTTGTTTTGCAAAAAATTCCATAGCTACAATAAATAAATTAAAAATTTCAAAATAATTATAGCAGAGTGCATTTATTCACTTTTAGAAATCAACATCACAATCATCATCATCATCATTTATCCATCACACTCAATGGTGCATAGGGCAGCAATTTCTTGTTGCTGTTTCTGTAACAAACTGTTTTTTACGGGGCAAGGTTGTTAGCCCTGCACCCAACCGATCAACCTGGAGGACTGGTGGATCATTCCGGGTCCTTTTCATTTACAGCACCTGGTATTCCCAAACGGTCACCCATTTAAGTACTGACCAGGCTCAGTGTTGCTTAACTTCGGTGATCGGATGAGAACCGGTGCATTCAACACGATATAGCCGTAGACATCACAATGATCACAACATCACATCACAATGATCTCAGTTAAAATAAGTTTGTTTTTGTAATTCATCCATAAGGATGATCTTGGAGGAGAGCAAAAGCAATTTTTTACAGACTACCAAAAGTTCACAAATTAAGTGCAATAAAAACAACTATCCTGACACAAAAATCTGAATACCAAATCCCAGTGACCCTACACCCAGAACCATAGTAGCAGGACCAGCCTGTCTCGTAGGCTCAATAACATACTAAAGTCATTCACGAAGCAGATTAAAAGCTGCATCAGAGATGATATTCACTTCCTTAGCTCCATACCACAAACACTTATCCAGAAACACTTATGGCAACATCTGGCATCAGTAGACATCTGAGTGGACAGCAGCAGATAAAAGTCATCTAAAGTGGCCAAAAATTCAAATATCAGTAGATAAAGTTTGGGCCTCTCTATTTTGAGATTCGCAAGGTATTTCGTTCATCAGTTACCTTGAGAAAGGAAGACACATCAATAGCAAATATTATATAGCATAATTGGTGTGTATGAACGAAGAAATCACAAAAAAAAACGACCACAAATGAAGAAGAAAAAGTGATCTTTTACCAAGACAAGTTGATTGCAACAATGACAAAACTACATGAATTGCACTTCAAACTGCTTCCGCATCCACCCTATTCACTAGATCTGGCGCCCAGTGACTACTGGCTGTTTGCACGTCTCAAAAGAATGCACCAAGGAAAGAGATTTGGTTCCAATAAAGAAGTGGTATCGGAAACTGAGGCATATTTTGAGGCCAAAGAAAAATTATTCTACAAAAAAAGCATCAAATTGTTAAAGAAGCACTGGAATCAGTGTATGACCCCAGAAGAAGTCTATGTTGATGAATAAAGTCGAATTATGCTTAAAAGTTGTTGTTTTATTAGTTAGGATTGGAATTTAGTGAGTGATGTGTGGTATGAACTATTAATGGGAAGAAAATTTAAAAGTTTGAAGTTAGAAACTTATTTTTTAATTAAACTGAATAGAATTGTGATGCCTACTTTTAAATTTAATTTTTATTGAAAGACCTGAAGTAATTATAAAAGAATTTCAGGTCAATATGAAAAGAATTTTGATTCCACTTTTCAATCATTGAAAAAAGATTCTAACACCTAAGTGAGAAAATATTTTTTGTAAGTAAATATTTTAAGAGACAAGATTTATATAAACATAAATGTTAAACTGAATAGAATTGTTAAACCTACATTTTTAATCTAATTTTTATTAAAAGAATTTCAAGTCTCTATGAAAATACTTTTGATTCCTTTTTATCAGTAACTGAAAAAGATTCTAACACCCAAGTGAAGAAATAATTTAAGAAACAAGATTTGTATTAAAATAATTCAGTCAGTCAGTTAAGTGCCATACGTGATACACGCTTGGGCGATCATGTCTCAAAAGAGACATGACTGACTGAGCAGAAGATTATCCAGCAGTAGGTTGCCATTGCTTTCTGCGGTAGACTGGTTGCCGACCAAGGCTATAGAACCCAATCCGTCCTATTATTTAGCCCATAACTGGAGGGAAGAGACGGATTAATACCTTTCCCAAGGGTATTTGCGCATAAGTGAATGCAACAAATTCAACTGGAATTTGAATCTGGCTCCCCGATTTCTCATTCCGAGCCGATATCCACTGCGCCACAATGCACATCCTAATTAACATAATTACTTTTCTTTAAAAATAAGGATTTCTCTTTTGCAGTTTTCTGTTAGTTTTGTTTACAGTGATTTATTATTTTGGATTCCTTCACAGATGATAATAAAAGGATAATATTTGAAAGGTTGTTTTAGCTCTCGTCAAGCGTCCATTATTTTTAGTCTTTTTTTTGCATGGGGATGATGCTATGATATTTGTATTATCAACAAGTATGTTCTGAATAAGGTTTGGTAGTTTTCTGTGTGTGTTTAAATGATAAAAAAGAAAGCCCCCAACACTCAATAATATCAGCTATGAACTTGCTAACAACATGCTTACCGTGTTCAGTAAATAACACATAACACTACTCTACATTATACATTACACTACATACATTCTGTTACATATAAAATAACTTTCATCTTTCAAAATCGCTAAAAGCATAGCTGAGAATGCTCAGATAAACACATTATTTGGACAATTCTTATAGAGTTTATGTTCTCAAATAAAGAAAGCAGAAGATAAAATGAAAACTTACATAAAAAACTTAACCATCATACCTTGTCTGTTATTTTTAATGAAATCTGCATAAAAGAGCGAGTGCTACTTTAATGTACAATAATGTCTATCTGTTGTGGATTCTGGTTGAGAAACCACACACAAATAATAAATAACAAAAACCAGTATGGAAATAGAAAATGTAAGTTATATTGAACAAAAATACACAAACTGTAACACGGATTAGTCAGTTCAGGAATACTAGGAATACTATTAGTAGAATCAATATATACAGTCTTGTAGTGAAAAAGTATGTCCAAGTAATGAGTCTATATCCAAACAACTCCAACTTACTATGCACCAACTTACTGACCAACTAAGCAACTTTACAAATCTACAACTACATAACTACTGTTCTCTGTATAGGCAGGATAATATGTACACATCAGGCGAGTCTATTCTTGTATCCAAAAAGCGGTGGTCCCCAACACTATCAAACAAAGGTACACATTCTTCTGCTTTTATATTGCTCTTTCTGATAAAATACTGAGCATAAATATTGTGTTCCTTGTTCCGACACTGTTTCTGTTCTATTTCCAGTCTTAATCTACTGTGGACTCTGCTCAACTCAGTACGGATGATAATTTTCTTTATATGACTCATTAAGTTGATTGATCGATTTAGATCACATTCATTTGCAACTGGCTTTTTTGGCAATGCTAGGAAAATAGATCTACTTATGTCTTCTGATATTGTCATAACTCACTACTAATGGTTATAATATTATGTTTCAACTGACTCCAATGTAATTAAAACTCTATCAGAACTTTCTTGAAACTCTTACACTGAACTCTCTTTTGAGTTCTTTATTTAAGGCATTTAGCCTAGTTCATTTGTGTTACTAGGGGTGTCTTATTTACTCCACAGCATCTTCACTTTTGAGATATTTTATTTTCTTAAATATTTGATTTTATTTCTTAATCTTGACCCCCACTCTTCTTTCTGGCAAGTTTGCCACATACTGAACTTTTTATTTCTTTTATTTTGAGTCAGTTACTACTTTTTTCATACGTTTCTTTTTTCTGATACTCATAATTGCATGTTCAAAAAATTCTCAAAAATATCGTACAGAACTTGCATAGGTTCTTTTCTTGGGGAAGCCTTTCTTCAAAAAACTTTATTTATGTTCCTTTTTTTTTCCTTTCACCATATTAATCATTTTTCTAATTCATGACCATATTAGGCTGTCTTCCCACATATTTTTATATACTCTGAAAAACACTTTTTGGCCAATTTAGAAAAAAATTATTTTCCCTTTTGTTATGCATTCTTTTTTTTTTAACAGTGTAACAACTTGTCAAACACTGATTAGTTTTTTGTGCAAACATTAATTCTTCAAGTGTTATGCCGGCTGGTGCATTTAGAATTAGAGTTATCCAATATATTCTCAAGACTTTTCTATTGCATGATCTCTCACTTTTTCATGACTAGCTTTTTTCAAAGCACTCTTAAAAGTATCCACAAGCCATTCAGCTTGTCTGTTTGACTTTGGGTGATACAATGGGGTAGTAATATTTTCAATCAGGAACATTTTACAAAATTTATTAAATTTGTAATTAGTGAATTGTGTACAATTATCCGAGACTATAACATCCAAAATGCTACATCTTGCCAACAATTTATGTAAAAATTCACTGTAACCATGGAATTTGGTTTTTGCATTTACTAATTTCAGTCTACTTAGAAAAAATATCCACAAATAGAAGATTCATAAAGATTATGGTGCAGTCTTGGAACCACGTGCTGCTGAAGAAGCCTTTTGTAAATCTCAGCATTGATATTGCCGTGTACGTGGATGACAGGGCTAACTTCTGCAGATTAAATCATTCCCCACACCATCACACTGCCACCACCAAACTTAACAGTTTTCTTAACACATTGAGAAGACAGTCTTTTACCTGTTCTACGGTGTACATAAGTTTTGCCCTCAGAACCAAATATAGTAAACTTGGACTTGTCACTGAAATGAACTGTATCCCATTGTGCGTCAGTCCAAACAACATGTTCTCTCGTATACTTCAGGCGTGCACTTTGGTTTTGTTTTGAAATGAGAACCTTCAAAGCTGGAATATGGGCATGCAATCCTGCATTTTTTAACCTGTGAGCAATCGTTTTCCTTGAGATCTTATTTTCTGTCTCTTCATTAAATTCATGGGCAATTGATGTAGCAGTTTCAAAATGATTTTTTGCAGATATTCTAACAATTCTTTGATCTTCTCTTTGCAAAGTTTTTCAAGGTCTACCGGTTTTTGGTTTTGCATCTATTTATCAGTTTTATACCTGCTAATTACCTGATGAATGACACTTTTAGACCTATGAACAATATCAGAAATTTCTGAAATTGACTTTTGTTCTTGATAGTAATAATGAGTTTTTATCTTCAAAAGAGAGCTTTTTGTGAGTAGAATTTGCCATATTGCTTAAAAATAAAGTCCTAATGATAAATAGACTTTTACTTATTGTTGAAAAGCTCCATCAAGTTTTTTAACAAAGTAAATTAAAGTTTATGCAAATTATTAACATCGTTCCTTAACTTTTGTCCAGTAGCGTATTTTCTTTGTTCCAATTAATCTTTATTTTAAAAAAAACTATTATGTAAATTTTTGTAACTTTGTATAATATTTATGCATTACACCCTAATCTTTATTCGGTAAAAATTTCATTGCTAATCATGCATTACTTTTTAAGTAATACACATATTTGTCTTTGTTGTTTCTGTTCCTTATATTATGGCTGCTACTATGTATTAAAATATGTGTAACTTATAATAAAATTGATAATATTGTTAGTTCACCATTTTGTGTCATGAAATACTTTTAAAAAGAACCCAACAATTTTATGGGATATTCAGTATAATTCAAAAGGTTTGTCTGCAAAATCTTTCAGTAATTTCAATGTGTTCCGAATAAAAAAAATATAAATAAAACAAAGAGTACTGAACTATTATGTAATATCAGTACTCGTATATGGTAGTGAATGCTGGACAATCTTATCAGCTGGAGAAGAGACTTGAGGCAAGAGGAAATGCGATTCTACAGAAGTATGCTAAAAATACCATTGACTAAACTCATGTGCAACAATTTAAGCCTGATCTAGTAGAATATTTCAGGAAGAGTCAGGTACTTACTGGAGCAGTACAGAAAATCAACCATTTTTCCAGCATCTTTAGTGATGGATAGTAAATATAAATTGCACCAGTTCATTGTTAAACGCAAAAATTCAGGTTCTGCTCTGTGATAATATTTATGGTGGATAACACTTTTAAGGAGAGGGTTTTTGTAATTAGAGTGTTCTGTATTAAGAAACACAGTAAAAAATGAAATTAAATGTTTAAAAAATCGAATGCATGGTCATCAGCAAAAAGGGCATCCCAATATGCCAAATACAGGTGAGGGACACTAGAATCAAATAGGTACAAAAATTTAAGTATCTGGGAAGTATTCTAACAGAAGACGGAAAGTGCAACACTGAGATCCGAAGGCAAATTGGCATGGCAAAGGAACCATTTCAGAAGTTGAGTAAAGTATTAAGAAACAGAACAATTTTGCTAGAAACAAAGAAAAGAGTACTGGATTGCTATGTGATGTCTGTTCTTCAATATGGCAGTGAATGTTGGACAATATCTTCGAAGATGAAGGAAAAATTTGAAGCAGCTGGAATGTGGTTCTACAGAAGGATGCTGCGGATATCATGTACCGAGCGTGTGAGCAATGACGAGGTTTTGGAAAGAATGGAAACGAAAAGAAAATTAATACTGAGCATCAGGAAGAGACAACTAAATTTCCTAGGACATGCAATGAGGAAGGAATGCTTGGAGAACCTGATACTAACAGGCCAGATAGAGGGAAAAAGAGACAGGGGAAAGCAGCGGATAACATATTTGAAGGATCTGATCAGGTGGATGTTGGAACGAGAGTTACATGTGGCAACAGGAGAAAGCTTGCTATGAGCCACCAGGAATAGGGAGATTGGAAAGCCATGATCGCCTACGTCCTGAAAGGACAGGGCACATAAAAAAAGAAGAATTTTCTACCTAGAGTTTGGTACATATGGCAACTCTCAATAAGATAATTAATTTTACTTACAGAAGCAATATATATGATTTCTGTAATCATATGAATTCTGTAAATAGATTCGGTTTTACAATCAAACTCCCTGATGAGTTGGATGTCATATCTGCAGAATTCAAAATTTGTAAAGATATGTTAAACATTTAAATTTATTTGTTGCTAAAAATGTGGATATATATGAAAAAAGAGGAACAAATGCATATATAAAATGTTTTAATTTGTTTCTATTAGGACTCAAAACATGAAATCCTCTTACTGCAATATTAGAGTTATAGCACCCCACCAAATACTTGCTACCCCTTTAAGAGTTCATATTGCCTGCAAGGGTGCATCTACTCAAAGAATTAGTGATATGGTAGGTGGCTGTCTTGCTTGATGATAATTGCTGCTCTTTTATATTAAGATGATATGGATTGACTTTCTTTGAGAAACACAGAAAAGAATTTGAGTTTTGTTTAACAATGTATCAACCTCTGTGGTTTATTTAATGCCAAAAAAGTGGGGTTTGAAGGTATTTTTTTTAATGCTCAGTTAAAGTAAGAAGGTTCATTTAGTCAGATTTTAATATAAAACTTTTTGTTTTTATTCTTTTTCATTTTAGAACACTGAAAATGTTTTCTAGTTTTGTATTCAAAAATGTTTTGCTGAGAATAATTTTTTCTTCAAAAATGTATTGTTGATAATACCTTTCCTTCAAAAATGTATATTTTTCTGTATAAATCTATTTTTATGCATATATTTCTATAAAAGTGTATATTTATACTTCCATAATGTCTTGACTCTAGTTTCGGGGTTAACTATTTGTCCATAGTGGGAACCCTAACAGGTGCTACCACTCCAGATAAGGGAATACCTGAGAACAACAACAATTAAGAGGTGGTTCCATACTTCTCACAACCTCCCAATCAGAGTCCTTGCTGCCAGATGCAGTTTACCATCATGTCCAGGAACCAAACTTTTGTAATTGCATAAAAATTTCTACAAATATTTTCATGTTTTCTGCTCCAAAAAACTTAAGTCACTGGTGCCCCCGCCACAAGAATTTATTTGTGCAACCAGACTAGTAACAAGGTCCCACTCATTTACAGTTAGATCAACCAAATGCAGTCAACAATTCTACTCCAGCAGCTTCTTTTCTTACACTTGTGGAACTCCCTTCTATATGCTTGCTTTCCTGATGGCTACAACTTCCGGTAATTTAAATGCAATGTCAATTCCCATCTTTTATCCACTTGACTCCAGTTCTTTCTACATCACCCTGTATATCTTATTCTTTTCTTTTCTCTCTACCTTCACAACTGTCTTCCTGTGTTTCCATCCTTCTCTTCCCCTTTCTCTGACACCCCCTGTAACTGGTCCGTCCTTCTCACACTCCTTTTGTCTAAACTTTTACTCTTATGTAGCCCCCGTGCATCAGTGGTGGTACTGCCTTGCTTAGGGTGAAATAATTAAAAAAAAATAAACTAAAATAAAAATTATAGTGTGTTTAAATATTATTATCCTGATTAAATGTTGAATTAATAAAGAGAGAAAACAAAGAGAGTTGTTGAAAAAGTTTTTTTTTTTTGTTTTTTATAAGCGTTTCACCCCGAGCAAGGCATGTCACTGCCACTACTGCGCAGGGGGCTATGTAGAGTGGAGAAAGGATGATTAAATATAGGAAATGTCAGAGGGTGGGTGATAGGTGGGTAAGGATACCGAGAATGAGGGTTGGGTAGATGAGAGTGTTCTGAGAATAGTTGGGAGTTAGTGTGATAGGAGGTGTCTATTGACCCTACATTTAAACACCTGGAGATTGTAACTGTCGGGAAAGCAGACTTGTGGAAGGGAGTTCCATAGGCAGGAAGAGCGAGAAAAGAAGCTGTTGGAGTAGAATTTACGGTTACATCTTATTTGTTTAACTGTAAAAGGGTGGGACCTAGTTGCTAATCTAGTATCTCGTGTAAATTCGTGCTTAGGCGGCACCAGTGATCTAAGCTCATCGGAGCAGAAGCCATGAAAGTACTTGTAGAAGAGGCACAGGGAATTTTTGTTTTTTTTTCTTCTCTCTTCCTCCCTTGCTAACTGGACACATGGCTTTGAGGTGATCCCCCCACTCACACTACTGTCTGTTACTGCTTACTTAAAGGTAACTTAAACTTTCCAGAATTGAATAGAAGAAACAAAATGAAGATAATTTTTAAAATTTTCTTAACTTTTTTCTGTCAGTCAGCCTGCAACTGGTAAGTTTTAGCCAGTGTGATCTTATTTTTTTGAATTGTATATCAAATAAATTTATGTGTTGATTGAAAATTCTTTATGCAAAAGTCAATGCAAAAGTTTTAAATTTGGGTTTCAAAAGAATCATTGCTTATGGCTTTAGCTTAAAAGAAATAAGAAGAAAATGCAAATTATTTTGGGGCATAAGAAATTATTTAAGTGTCATTGTTATCTTTATTTAAAATTAGACAAAAATCCTCATTTCCCTGTTGGCCTTTTTTTTCTCCAAAAGTCAGCTAAAGCCTCAAAAGATGAAAAGGAAAGATGAATGCTTCCTTTGAGACAATGCAGATTTGAAAATGAATTTATCTACTGTTACCTAAGCAACAAATCATTGTCCCGGATAAATACAAGAGACAGCTAAAGTTTTCTGACTTGACTGTGGAGAATTGGTTAGAATGGAAAGAAGATTAATTGGCCACTGGTGACTACAATATAATGAGATTTTGTTTTGGAAAAAATACAAACTTGAGAATTTAATGAGGAGGAAGAAGAATTGAGAAGCAAGTTAATAAATAAAGAATTGAGAAGAAAGTTTAGAGGCAAGTTGATGTTAAGGATGATGGTAAAGATGGCTTTGGAGATGTAATTAGAAAAGTTATTGAATCAACTAGTGTCAGAGACAAGAAAGATGATAGAAATGCCCTGGTAGATGATGATATTAGCTATAATGAGTTTATTAAGGACAAGCCTTTAAAAAGTTGTTTTTAAAAATCTAGGTAATTTGAAACAAATAAACGATTTGTATTAGTCTGCTGCCTAACTGAGGTGAGACTGACATCAGTGATTAAAATCCATTTACAAATGTTTTCCATTTTGAAGTTTCATATTCTTTTACCTACTTCCATCTGAATAACAGAAAAGGATCATCACCATCATCATTGTTTAACATCTATTTCTATGCTAGCATGGGTTGGATCAGGTTTCCTTGGTGGCTCTGTAATTGAAACATCATCAAATATTACAGTGAGTTTTACAGCTGTATGCCTTTACTAACACTAACCCATTTCTTCTTCTTCTTCTTCTTTCTGCCCTGTCTCTTCAGGACATAGGTGATCATGGCTTTCCACGTCTCCCTATCCTTGGTAGCTCTTAGCACATCTTCTCCTGTTACACCATGCAATCCTCGTTCCATCATCCACCTGATTAAGTTCTTCAAATATGTTATTCATTCTTTTCCCTGTCTCTTTTTCCCTTGATCTGGCCTGTGAGCATCATGTTCTCTAAGACTTCCATCCTCATTGCATGTCCCACAAACTTCAGCTGTCTCTTCTTGATGCTCTGTATTAATTTCCTTTTTGTTTCCATCATTTCTAGGACTTCATCATTGCTCACATGCTCAATCCATGATATTCACAGCATCCTTCTGTAGAACCACATTCCAGCTGCTTCAAATTTTTCCTTCATCTTCGAAGATATTGTCTAGCATTCACTGCCATATTGAAGAACAGACATCACATAGCAATCCAGTACTCTCATCCTTGTTTCTAGCAAATTTGTCCTGTTTCTTAATACTTTACTCAACTTCTGGAATGTTTCACCTTCAGATCTCTGTGTCACATGTTCTGTCTTCTGTTATAACACTACCCAGGTATTTAAATTTTTGTACCTGCTTGATTCTAGTATCCCTGACTTGTATTTAGTATATTGGGCTGCCCTTTTTACTGATTGACCATTTGCTGTGCACCACTGAACCCATTTTTCTCCTCGTTTATTGTGGATTCCTAAACCAAAGTTGCCAGTTGTCATACCTTCCCTCTCCTTTCCTACCTTGGCATTCAAATCTCCCATGATGATCCTGATTTCTTGGTGTTTACATTGAGCCTTGGCATTGTCTAGAGTGGAGTAAAAAGATTCTATTTCTTCCTCAGTGCTTTGTGTTGTTGGTGCATAGATGACTACAATTGCTATGTTGAATGGTCTCCCTTTCAGTTTGACCAGGAGAACTCTTTTGGAGAACTGGCAGTATCCAAAAACACATTTCTTCATTTCTTTGTCCAGTATTAAGCCAACTTCTTTTTCATTATTTTTGCCTCCTGCATATATTGTCCTGTGGTTTTTCACTGCTGAAGTCACTATTATTTGGCCATCTGGTTTTGAATATTGATTTTCAGTTTGTTCATTTCCTGCTTGACATTCTCTAGTTGTCTGCAGTTGTTTAATGTCCTGATGTTCTATGTCCTCAAGGTATGTCCTGATGTTCTATGTCCTTTGTTGCGCACAGTTGCAGGGTAATGGTCTAGAGACACCTGTTGCTCATGTTGTTCCTTCCCAGGTGAGGGACAGATTTTGGGAAAAACTGTCCCCTTTACACCATTGTTGCTAACAGTTGCCAGATGACAGTCAGGTGACACCTGTTGCTCATGTCGGTCCTTATTGGGTGAGGAATTGCTCTCTTTGGAAGCAACCCCCTTCATGCTGTTAGGTTTTATATATTTTCGTTGTATAGCCATGATTGTACGCAGGACAGATAGATAGTGGAGTGGTATCCTGTTGCCTTCTCCATGGTGATTTATTGAGATACCACCTCTAGTTAGCTGGCCATTGACTCATCAAGACTTCCTCTGCCCTTTGAAGGTCTAATTCTTTTTTTATCCTACCGAGTTGCTAACATACCATAAAAAAAAGAAAAAAAAAGAGGGGGAATGGAAAAAAGAACATGAATATTAAGTATATACTTAGTATAAGTTCAAACAAATAGTCATGTAAAAAAAATTGTCAGTTCCCCTAGTTACTCCTAACTAGCAAAAGAGAATGCATCACATATCCAGTAAACAAAAGATATTTTCTTTGAAATTTTGTCTTTTCTTAAAAAGAGATTTTTTGTTTCATTTGGATAATTTCGGCCAATGCATATTTTGCAATATTTAATTTTGTTTTCTGTTTGTTGTTCTCAAATTTATAAATATGTGAATGTTTAATTCAAAATTGTTTTTTTAATGTAAAATATTTAATAGCGTTATAATCTGTTTTTAACCCATTTAGAAGTCTAGAAACTCAGTGCATTTATTAAGACACCATATCTAGGAATATTACTTACCAAAGTCAAACAGTTCAGCCGAATATATTCTACATAGATTAGATGTACAGGCTTTTATATCAGACATTTTCTTCTCTAAGATAAATTGCTATCCCAATCTAAAGACTTTTACCCAGCCTAACCTTTTCCTTTTCTATTACATAACCCCAATTTGGAGTTAACAATTTGCCCATAGCTGGGACCCTATCAGATGCTAACACCCTGGGTCAGGGTGGACTTGGACGTGAGAACAACAGAAATTAAAATGCTTCTCTAAACCTATAATCTCTCAGCCAGAGATCTTACTACTGGATGTAGTTTATCGATCCTACCCAGGACTAATACATACATATATACATGCACACACACACACACAGACACACACACACATATATATAATTATATAGTCATGAATTATTTGTTCATTGCGACACGGAAATTTCTATGTTTCGAGATAGATTCTCGTCATCAGGCAATGTTGCTGTTGGTTGGGCAGATGATTTACATTTAAATGACAAAAACCTTTGGTTTGGTGTGTATGTATGTGGGAAGATATAGAATTTCTTTTGTGTTTCTTTTGGCTAATCAGAGTGGAGATTCATTTTGGGATTTGGCCCCAAAGAATACATATTAACCAACTTTTTCTTTTTTTCTCCTTCATCCTACCCTTTTCCCTTGTTTCTTTTCCCTCTTTGGCCAAGATTTTAACCTACCTTTAACCTGATCTTATCATTTTCCCTTTTTTCCTCTCTTCTCCCTTCAGTTCATTGCTGTTGATGTGATATTCTATTTCAGTACTAATTCTATATTTTTCACCTGCTTATTTTTAGTCTATTTATTTATTTTTTGTAAAGTTATTTTTATAAAAAGAAAGTTTTTTTGTAAAAAATCATTTTTTTTGTCTATCTATTTATTTGTTGTAAAGTTTTTTATAAAAAGAAAGATCTATTTTAAAAATAATTTTATGTTTCAATTTATTTTTATATAGTTTGTCAGTAATTATTTTTCTTAAGCACTTGTTGGTTATATGCATGTTATTTCATTTAGATTTTATCCATTTTTTAATGTGAACAATTTGCAATGTCTTTACAACAAATAAATAGATAGACCAAAAAAATTATTTTTTATAAAAAAATCTTTCTTTTTATAAAAATAACTTTACAAAATTTTCTGCCTAGATAGTCAACAATCAAAATATTCATGATCATCGAAGTGGTTATTACTTATGACACTTGACTGACTGATTTATAAACAGAAGTAAAATGTCATTAGTTGTACAGAATTTCAAATTGAAGAATACTCATAAACATACGTCAGGCTAACTGAAAGTCAAAGTAAATTATGAAGGATGCTAAATGATGTAATTTATTGCCTAATAAACAAAAGTGAGAAATGTTGTTAATGTTGATTTATTTTTTATAATACAATTATTATTTATATTATGGTCATTTGAGAAATTAATTTATGTATTATATATAATACATTTAGTGAGTGAGTGAGTTTTGTTTAATGGTATATCAACATTCATGGGTTATTTAATGCCAAAAGAGGTAGGGTTTTAAGGTATTTTTTTATGTTCCGTTATAGCGAAATTATAGTCATTCCGTTGTAGTCAAATTTTAATGAGAATTTTTTAAATTTTCTTTAATTTAAAAAACTGAAAAAGTCTTCTACTTTTATATTCAAAAATGTATAGCTGGCAATTTTTTTCCTTCCAAAATGTATTGTTGGTAATACTTTTTGTTCAAAAATGTATTGATGGCATTTTTTTACTTCCAAAATGTATTGTTGGTAATATTTTTCCTTCAAAAATGTATTGCTGGCAATTTTTTCCCTTTCAAAATATATTATTGGTAATATTTTTCCCTAAAAAATGTATTGCTGGCATTTTTCTTTCTTCCAAACTGCAATGTTGGTAGTATTCGAAAATGTATTGGTAATATTTTTCATTCAAGAATGTATTGCTGGCAATATTTTTTTCCATACAAAATGTAATGTTGATAATATTATGCCTTCAAATATGTATTGTTGGTAATATTTTTTCCCCAACAATATATCACTGGCATTTTTTCTTTCTTCCAAAATGTAATGCTGGTAATATTTTTCCTTCAAAAATTTATTCTGGGTAATATTCTTCTCTCAAAAATGTATTGCTGGCAATTATTCTTTCCTTCAAAAATGCATCGTTGGTAATATTTTTCCCTCAAAAATGTATTGCTGGCAATTTTTTTTTATACAAAATGAAATGTTGGTAATATTTTGCCTTCAAAAATGTATTGCTGGCAATATTTTTTTCCTTCCAAAATGTAATGTTGGTAATATTTTTCCTTCCAAAATTTATTGTTTGTAATATTTTTCTTTCAAAAATGTCTTGCTGGCATTTTTTCTTTCTTCCAAAATGTAATGTTGGTAATATTTTTCCTTCAAAAATTTATTGTTGTTAATATATTTCTCTCAAAAATGTATTGCTGGCAATTTTTTTTAATTCAAAAATGTATCGTTGGTAATATTTTTCCTTCAAAAATGTATTGCTGACAATTTTTTCCCTTCCAAAATGTATTATTGATAATATTTTTCCTTCAAAAATATATTGCTGGGAATGTTTTTTCTATCCAAAATGTATTGTTGGTAATATTTTTCCTTCAAAAATATATTGTTGGCAATATGTTTTCTTTCCAAAATGTAATGGTGGAAATATTTTTTCTTCCCAAATGTATTGTTGGTAATATTTTTCCATCAAAAATATATTGCAGGCATTTTTTTCTTCCAAAATGTAATGTTGGTAATATTTTTCCTTCAAAAATGTATTGCTGGCAATTTTCTTTCTATCAAAAATGTATTGTTGGTAATATTTTTTCTTCACAAATGTACTGTTGGCAATTTTTTTACTTCCAAAATGTATTGCTGGCAATTGTTTTTCCTTCCAAAATGTATACTTTTTTTATAAAAGGATATATTTCTACAAAAGTTAATTTTTATACTTTAATAGTGTTTTGACCCCAATTTGGTGTGTGAACTATTTGCCTATGGCTGAAACTCTAGCAGGTGCTAACACTCCTGATCAGGGTGAGCCAGATAACAACAACAATTAAGAGGTGGTTACATGCTCCTCACAACCTCCTAATCAGAGTTTTTGCTACCGGATGCAGTTTACCATCATACCAAGGACCTATAATACATTTAAATAATAAAAGATAATACATATTTAAATACTAAAAGATTTTGAATTTAAACAATTTTTTTTGATTTTGAAAAAAATTATAATCATGTCAAAATGACTTGGGAAATGTGTATTTTAAGCAAAATTTTAAAAAATGTGAGGTGCAGATTTATATTTTGATAAGATTTGATGGTGGCACTCAAGAGTTTTCAGTCAAAGTAAGTTACTTTATATCTGATTACAATGTAAATATTAATGTTAATATTAACTGCTTCTTTAAAAGGAAACATTTAGCATTCATTGATCGAGCAGTCTGTGCCATAGTCATTTTCTGGAAAATTTGTTTTTCCTTCAAAATTTATTGTTGGTAATATTTTTCCTTCAAAAATGTATTGCTGGTAATATTTTTTTCCTTCCAAAATGTAATGTTGGTAATATTTTTCCTTCAAAAATGTATTGTTGGCAATTTTTTTTTATCCAAAATGTAATGTTGGTAATATTTTTCCTTCAAAAATGTATTGCTGGCATTTTTTCTTCCTTCCAAAATATAATGTTGGTAATATTTTTCCTTCAAAAATGTATTGCTAGCAATTTCTTTTTCCTTCCAAAATGTATTGTTGGTAATATTTTTCCTTCAAAAATGTATTGCTGGCAGTTTTTTCCTTCTAAAATGTAATGTTGGTAATATTTTTTTCTTCAAAAATGTTATGACAGAATGAATCCTGTGATCAAAGCAAAAGGCTATTATACTAAATATTAAATTTATTTTATAAAAAGTATTTTTTTCTGGTTAAAGCATTTGTTGAGTAAATCAAATAAAATTACTTTAATTAAATTGTTTATTTTCTGTCAATATGCCTCATAAATGATAAAATAGTTCTTGTCTTAATACTTTTGCACAGTACTGTATATATATATATATATATATATATATATATATATATATATATATATATATACACACACACATGTGTATATGCATATATATATATATATATATATACTCATATAAATAGGTGAGTTTGTGACCCTGGGTTTCACACTCTTGCGATTATCAGGCAAACTGATTAATTTTTTTTCAAAATTGGCTATATGGGAGGAAAATTGGCTATTGGGAGGAAAATTTTTTGTTGTGACAAATTCAAACATATATACACACTTGTACACCCCTTGAGGTGTGCAAACTCACACATATCTATATGAATATATCAACTCTATCACTGATATTGAGTGCTTTCAAATAAGCACCATGCACATATAATATATAAATAATATAATATATATAACAAATTACATACATATATGTATATATATTTATATTTATATACACACACATTTCACATATCAGAATCAGGAAAAGTTAGCTGAAATTCTTTGGACATAATAAGGAAAGAGGGCTTGGAAAGCTTATCTCCATGGGGTATATTAAAGGAAAGAAAGATAAGAGAAGGCATCAAGCCACTTAGGGTAGAGAACTATAGCAAAGGGAGAAAGACAGCTAAGGGCCACTAGGGATAGGAAGTTGTGAAGAGCCATGTTCACCTATGTCATGAAGAAACATGGAATATAGAAAAAGAAGTGTGGATAATTAATATCGTGAGTATGTCATTATTTTCTCTTTGAGTTGTATATGCTATTCATTTTAATAGTTGCTGCTGTTGAAAGTTCTGGTAAACTAGTGAAGATCAGTAACATAATGATTTCAGTGAAAGGGTCTATGAATATTTGGGAATCCAGAAGGCAGATGGAATAATGCAGGATACAAATAACTAGCTAAAATGTTCTACTAAAGAATAAGAGCAGGATGACTCATCACTGCCAACTCGATACCACCAACTCATCAACATGCAAATTATTAAATTTTTCATTTACTTTTTAAAATCAAATAGAAGTAATTTATTAAGGATCATTTTTTAAAATATGACTTTATTTTTAATTTAAAAAATTTATTAAAAATTGTATGCAACTCAGAAACAAAAAAAAAAAACAATCTACAAATTCATTCATTTGCTTTTATATGCTTCCCTTGTTGAAAAATTTCCCTTTTCAGTGTGATGAAAAGTTTGAAAACTATACACTAGTCAGTCAAATACTGTCGTAAGTAATAAATGACTAAAACAAACAACCAAACTTTCAAAAATCTCTATCACTCAAAACTGAATTAACATATATGCATACTATGACAGCCTGGTCGGCTAGTGGTGAGTCAGTGGTGATGAAATGTCCCCTCATAATTTCAACGGAACTGAACTCAGTGCTTGTAATCAAATTACAGCTATGAATTTACTAGATTTAAATGATATTTTAGTGGATGATCTTTTAAGTAGATGATCTTTTTTATTGAACAGTATATTTTTTTATTTACATCTATTGGCCTGAATGATCAAGAAATTTGATTAAAGAAAAATTTGAGCCATCCAGCAGGGTTCGATCAATGATAAAATTAGAGTGATAAAAATTCTGAGAAATTAATAAAATCCATTATTTTCTTTAGATTAATTACCTGATTGACTGATTCTCTGTAGTTCAGTTCGTTAGAGCATGCCAGATCTAATCATAGTTCTCTCTGCCAAAGGGGACAGGTTCAATTCCTGCAAAAAAATGCTAATTTTTTCTTTAATAAGATTTTTCAAACATTCAGGCCAGTAGCTGCAAATGAATTTGCTGGTTAATAAATAAACAAAGAGTCTACTCAAATACAAGTATCCATTTAAAATAATAAAAATATGTCAAATTAATAAAAATGAATTTCTTTTAAAAAAAAATGTATATTCTTCATTTGTAAACAAGGTATTACATGACCCAGGTTTCTACCATGTGGTGCCTTCAGGTGATTTGCAATTGCAAATTGCCTGAAGACACCACATGGTAGAAACCTAGGCCGCATAATAACTTGTTTACAAATGAAGAATATTTAAAAGTTCTACAATGTAATTGTACTGAACACTTTTTAATACAAATGTGCACTAGTCTAATTTTATTATGACTAAAAAATAATTAAACAATAAAAAAATGTATATATATACTACCGGCTATAATTATTAGGCAACCCCAATGTTTTAAAAATATGATGTATTTAATACTATTTTTTTGTATTTATTGCCAAGTAAATAATTATAAATGAAAATAGAATGGTTCTTTTGTTAATACTGCACAATAACATGTGCATTAAATGAATTTATGAATATTTAATAATTACCTATATTGCAGTTTCATCAATGAAAGAATGAAGAAAATTTAGGGTGATTTGGACGAGTTCATCTTTGATTCCTTGCCTTGTAAAATTTTGCTAAGTAATAATAACAAAAGAAACATTCTATTTTCATTTGGCAATAAATACTAAAAATAGTATGAAATACATAATTTCTTTGAAAAAAACTGGGGTGGTCTAATAATTATGGCTGCTAGTGTATAGGCCAGAGGTAGAATCATTGACTGACGCCAATTTGATCCGGTTCCAATCCTGGGTTAAAGGCAATCAGAGATCAGAGTCTAACCATACTGGTGAGCTCTGATACAGCAAAACAGATCTGTCTGTGGATGACTATTATATATATGTATATATATATGTATATTTGGGTAAGCAGTTACCCTTTCCCCACTACCTACACAATGGTCAAGCTATATACCTCCCCTACCATAGAAATTAGTATTAAGATTCTGCTAGCTTAATCCTATCAAAGTCAATATCCTCCAACCCCTTCCTTTACTAGACCAAGCCTTCACCATTAGAATTTTTTCCTCATTCTTTGTTTAAATGGGTTTGACAATGCATGTCTTAAAATGACATGTTGAAAATGGCTATTTCCTCTCTAAATTTTATCTGAATTTACAGATAAATAAATAAACAAATATATATATATATATATATATATTGCAACCTACTATATTCAGAGGATGTGCATTGTGGCGCAGTGGATATCGGCTTGGAACGAGAAATCGGGGAACCGAGTTCAAATTCCAGTTGAATTCCTTGCATTCACTTACGCGCAAATACCCTTGGGAAAGGTATTAATCCGTCTCTTCCTTCCAGTTATGGGTTAAATAACAGGACGGATTGGGTTCTATAGCCTTGGTCGGCAACCAGTCTACCGCAGAAAGCAATGGCAACCTACTGCGGGATAATCTTCTGCCCAGTCAGTCATGTCTCTTTCGAGACATGATCGCCCAAAGTGTGTATCGCGCATGGCACTTAACTGACTGACTATATTCAGCATTCTTCATGAATGAACTGAGTTCTTTCAGTGACTGGCATGTGTAAACACTGCTTATATACAACACATTAAAATTTCCCTCCTCTGATTCCATGCACTTATTCAATCCTGGCCAGAAGCAAGTGAATATGTCTAGCCACACCGATGAGCTGTGATACAGCAAAACAGGCTTGTGTGTGGATGACTAATATATTATGCTCTCATTACAAATGAGTTATCTAGAGAAGAAAATTTTAAAAACAGTTTCCACTTCTGCAATATATGCATTACTCTTTAAGTTCTTTCGGTGACTTGTGTGTGTATACACTACTTATATACAGCACATTAAAATTTCCTTTTTTTGATTCTATGCGTCTATGGTTTAGTGGGTAGCAACTCCAAATCAGTTAAGTTTTGATCCCAGCCAGAAGCAAGTGGATGTGTCTAGCCACACTAATGTGCTGAGATAGAGTAAAACAGGCTTGTATGTGGATGACTAATTGTTGTGTTCGACAATCTTCGTCGCCACTGTTGTGTCGTGAGTAAGAATAAATAACTCAACAACAGGAATAGGTTAATCATTGTATTCCATGAAAATAGTATTTACAAAGGTTATTAGTATCCAATACAAGAATAAAGGTTAATCGTCTCAACCGTCGAAAGACGTAGTATGAGCAATGGGTACTTCCGGGTCGTCACCGGAAGTCTACGACTGACTTGTCGGTTGGCTGCTTGGCACACTCTCCTACGTAGATGCCACCATTACTTTACATAGTAATGGAATAGTCCATTATAGCCGAATAGGCGTGGGCGTCCCAACACTAATATATATATATATATATATATATATATATATAATGATAGATGATGATATATATTCCCTGTGTTTTAAAGTGGTTAATCTTTCATTTATTTATTTTTGTTTTCTTTTCTTTATAAATTACTTATAATCTTTACTGCATGTATTTATACTTGCACATATATACATGAATATAAATGTGTGTGTGTGTATATATGTCAAGGTAGGCAGCTGGATGGATGTCTGTGTGCATAAATATAGTTAAATGATAGTTTTACATGTATCTATGGAAAAAAAAATTATCAGTCCACTCACTTTTATGGTTACTGACTGATTGCGCTGTAAGAAATGCACCTATTAAACTTTTCATATACTAAAGTTATGTTAACAAATCCTTGTCCAATTAAACTTTTTTTGTTGAGAGATAAACCAGAGTGTCTAATCTCAGACACTTAACTCACAAGTGACCTATAAATCAATTTGTTAATCTCTTGAGATCTTTACAAATTTCTTGGTTCAGTCTGCATAATTATTTTTCCTGGCATTTGAAATGTCTTTCATCTTTGGGCAGAAGTAGACATGGGCATTTTCCAGGACAAATTTTTGCCAGCAAATCTATTAGTTTGTTATATATATATATATATATATATATATATATATAGATATATATAGATATATATAAAACAATATATCAGTGGAAGGCAGTAAATAACCACCTCCAAAGGCATGAATCAGCAAAAAAGTGCTCAATGCATTCAGGAGAAAGTAGAATGAAAATAAACTCACAAATTGTGGAATATACTCAAACTTACTTACTCAGGTTTCAACCATTAGGTATTGTCAGGTACAAGTGCAGAAATTCTGAAAAACTGGTCCAAAAATATACCAACACTGAAAGAGTGGATGGAAGAGAAGAGGGGAAGAAAAAGGAGGAGAAAAAAACATATTGGAGGTGGAATCTGATCACACTCTCTATCAAAGAGGGAGAGGAGAGTGACAAAAAAAAAAAATGAAAACTCATTCGGGTTCATATGTACCTAGAATTTTCTTTTTAATATGCCTACATCTTGATATTACTTTGTCTTGCCCATTCAACAATTCACCTTTGTTTGTGTATGTTATTATGGCCAATTTTTCTTCTTGGCACAATCTACAACAAATAACTCTATGATTCTTTCCTGCTTTTACCTTCCTTAATATGCTCCACTTCATGCTCCATAAATTTCTTTAAGCATCCATACACAGTCGGCCAGCCTTGTATCACTTCTGTGGCTTTCTAGCCAGAACAAAGAGGTATGGTTGTAAAAGCACTTTTTAAATGGTACCTCAGTACAGCCAATGTACACCTTCATGTATAAAATGCTTTCAGTACAACATTTGCTATTCAATGGACAACTGTTCATATTCCTACAATTACATGTTCTTCTGGTTATATTTCCTCTTTCTATATCCAATATTCTGTCATTGTTGGATTTTATAATTCTTTCTACACTTCTAAACTTCTAGAGCAGCTGTAACTTAGTTTGATATTATTCCAATTGAATATCTTAGCTAACACTGAATTTACTGAAAAATGCTTGTCCAGGATTTTGAAGAACATCTTATCAATTTTTGTTTGCAATTGTTGGTTCAACAGTGGATTAAACTAAATTACCTTCCTACTCCTGTGTTCCCTTCTAGTCCATGCTCAAGGAGTGAACACCAAATTTGCTGCGTGCCCCTCCTCTTTTAGTGCTTTTTCATAAATATTTAATTCGTGAATAAATTACTTGAGATTCTGCATTGTACTCCTTTTGGAATTTACTTGATTATTTGTTATGGTATTCCTGAGATAATGGACTCTCCCTCCTATATTAATAAGAGTTAACAGGAAGTTAACTCGAGAAGTTCTTGGAAGTTCTAGAGAGTTCTTTAGAGTTCTATTGGAGTTCAGTAGAACTACTAGGCAGTTGATATTAGTCGCCAGTTAGCTGAATACTAAGGAGTCAGCTTAAGGTGGAAGATTACCAAGTTCCTAACATTTTGGTTGCATTAAGTTGATTAGCAACCAATATAGCATGATTATAACCTTAAGTGTGAAAAACTACTCCACAACATTATAGATTTAGGATAGTTTACTTTGGTGTTAATGTATCTGATTGATATATATATATATATATATATATATATATATATATATATTTGTAAATGTGTACTATTGTTTTAGCAATTTTTTACACATACACACACACACACACACACACACACAAACACACACACACATAAATATTATTTCAGTAATGGTGACCTTGAAGTTTTGTGAAAACATTATTGTGATGCTTTCACTCATTAGTATTTTTGTTTTTCCGCTAAAACTAAAAGATTGGCTGGCAGAAGAAACATAACCCTGAAGAATGAAGACATCACAATAATGCCTGCTTAATAACTCATTTATTAATGAAGAATATATATATATATATATATATATATTTATTACAAATCATATTTTAGAACATGTACAAAATTTTATATATCCACTACAAATCGTACATTTGTTTCAACATTGAAACTACAATGTCTCCCCAGGTGATGTGGACAGAAATGGAAAGCCTTTTTTCTTATATTTGGTGAGTTGTGTGTGGGATGTTGGTGGGGGACAGTGATAAGGGGATGAGTCTTGTGAATTGTCTGTCTGAATTTTGAAGAAAGTGGTGTGGGTAGTGAATATATATTATATACCTAGCACTGTTTTAAATTAATGTTTTGGACGTTGTAAAAAAATCTTTTTCTTCATTCCTTATTCTATATATATAAATATATGAATTGTCAAAATTATACAAAATGAAAATAAGAATAACATCTCATTTTAACAGATATACCCACTAGGTGTGAGTTCACACGAGATACTAGATTGGCAAACTAGGTCCCACCCTTTTACAGTGAAACAGCTTCTTTTCTTGCACTTCCTGCCTGTGGAATTCCCTTCCGCATGCTTGCTTCCCCGACGGCTATAACCTCTAGGAGTTTAAATGTAAGGTCAATAGACACCTCCTAACACACTAACCCTCCCATTCTCTCCAACTCTCCCCCTATGTACATCCTAGCTCATCTATCACCCTGTGTAACCCCCTGTGCTATAGTGGCAGTGGAATGCCTTGCTTGCGGTGACATGATTAAAAAAAAAAGAAATTACTGTATTGAAGCTTATGGTATGAATGCCACACAGTATAGCACACCTTTTAAATCAAAAGAAAAAATGGAGAAAGGCTGTGTCACAAAGTGTTTCATATTTAGTTGAATAAATATTTAATTACATAATTTTGTTTTCTTCTTTATTATCCCTTAAAAATTGGTACAAACTTTTCAAACAATCCATAAGAACATGGCGACAATTTATCCATTGCATTTATAACTTTGAATTTAATTATAGAGAATGCCTCTTATTTAAAATAGACGCCTCACTTGTATTTTAATAAACAGAGTGGATTCAAAAAATATTAGAAAAGAAAATGTGTGAATGGTTCAATGGAAATGTCACTCTACAGAATGATGTTGAGAATATCATGGTCTAAATAGATGAGCAACATAAAAAGTTTTATAAAAAATGTAAACAAAAAGGACAATAATATTTGAATTAAAAAAGGGACACATAATGAGAGTGTAGGGATTGGAAAATTTAATACTCATAGGTCATATTTGAAGCAAGATGGGTAGAGGGAAACAGTGCATAAACTACCTAACAAGCTTGTGTAAAAGGTTGAGAAAAGAAAGCATTAGTGATATGGCAACAAAACAAACTTTATTAAGAGTTATAAAGAAAAGGAAGTGGTAGAGAGCCATGATTGCCTACACCCTAATGGACACTGCATAAAGAATAATAATAATGTAGATTAGAGTTGAACTTACGTATGTAATGGATCAGGAAAAGCTAATTAAAACAGATGTTAATGCCCTGTCTATATAAAATTCTTATTTCAGTTTTAGAAGTTAAGATTTGAGGGTTTCTTATTGATTGGATAACAAGAGTAGATCCATTTTCATTTTATGAAAAACCATTTGACTAGTATATAGACATGAAGTTAAATGTGCTTAGAAGTTTGTCCTGTACAGACAGTGGTGGGATTCAGATTTCTTCACAATGAATTCCCTTTTCTACATCCCAAAGTCTTTAGCCTATGAAAGTGGAAAATACTTTCTTCTTTTTTTTTGACATCTTTAAATTTTTTATTGATGGATATGAAGTCCAAGAGAATTTAAGAACAGGTTCTGTGAGCAATTTTAGTAAATAGTTTACACAAACAGTTGCAAATACCTTGAATCCTTTTAGTGAAATGCAAAGCTATACAAACTGTGTATTAAGAATATCAAACCAAAATTAAATTATTTATTTTCTTGGCTATGAGCAGGGATTAATTTAGTTTTCATCAAAAAATATTTGAAAATGGCAAATAAGAGAAAAAGAGAAAGATCCTGGAGTTCATTTTCAAAGTATGTTATTGCTAAAGTCTACATCATGTGTACCAAAGAATATCAAACAATAAATTCTTGCCAACAAGGATTGCAGTCCTGTTTGTCATGAAAAATACAATTTTTGAAGAGATCAAACATAGTAGTATGAAGTTTTCTAAAGAATATTTGTGTAAGTCAGAAATATAGAGGAATAATATTGTTTGGTCTGATGAAACTAAGTGTTATTTATCTTCAGTTCCTATTGTCAACTATGAAAGAAGTAGAATGAAGAATTCAAAATAGAGAATACCATCATAACTGTATATCAAATTAAATCTTGGACCAAATATATGAAATACAGTACTGTGCAAAAGTACTGGAACAAAAACTATTTTATCTTTTATGAGGCATAGTGACAGAAAATAAACAATTTAATTAAAGTAATTTTATTTGATTTACTCAACAAATGCTTTAACCAGAAAAAAATACTTGTTACAAAATAAATTTAATATTTAGTATAATAGCCTTTTGCTTGGATTGCACCCTTCATTCTGTCAGGCATTGACATCACAAGTTTCTTCAATGTATCTAATGGTATCTCCTACCAAGCAGCTTGTATTTGTTCCCAAAGTGCGTCTTGTAAAATAACATTAGATTTATCAATTTGAGATGGGGGAATAAGAAAAAGTCAGTGATATCCAAGGATAATAGAATAATGAGTAGTTTCAAAATAACTTGTTTAATAGAAAATAGGAAAAATTAAATATAACTTCTTTTTAATACATTTCTTTTACACCTGGTTTTAAATAATCAATATTTATTAACAATTTACTTGGTTTGTCACCTTGTATTTTAATTTCAGTGAGGTTTTTTAGGAAAATCATCCATGTCCTAATACTTTTGCACACTACTGGAAGTACTGTATATATATATATATATATATATATATATATATATACTTTTAAAATTGCTACATTTATATGGAAAGTTTGAACTCATGTTTATCTCTCTATGCTATACAGACTGTTCTTCTTCTATGCACCTTGTCCCTTCAGAACGTAGGCGATCATGGCCTTCCACGTTTCCCTATCCCTGGTGGCTCTGAGCACACCTTCTCCTGTTACACCATGCAATCCTCGTTCTGTCATCCACCTGATTAGGTCCTTCAAATATGTTATCCATTGCTTTCCCCTGTCTCTTTTTCCCTCTATCTGGCCTGGTAGTATCAGATTCTCCAAGCCCTCCTTCCTCATTGTGTGTCCCAGAAACTTCAGCTGTCTCTTCCTGATGCTCAGTATTAATTTCCTTTTTGTTTCCATCATTTCCAAGACCTTATCATTGCGCACATGTTCAATCCATGATATTCGCAGCATCCTTTTGTAGAACCACATTTCAGTTGCTTCAAGTTTTTTCTTCATCTTTGATGATATTGTCCAACATTCACTGCCATATTGAAGGACAGACAGCACGTAGCAATACAGTGTGTTAACTTCTTTAAATTTTACCCCAAAATACAGTATGTTCTCTGCTGATAACCCTGAGAACCTTCTGATATCCAGTACACAAAGTATTTGATTACCACTGCTTTCTAGGGGAAGACGACACATACATATCTATCTTTCTATGCTATGTAAACTTTTAGATTATTTACATCTTGTTCATTTTCAGATATTAACAACTATAGTTATAATAAATATGTATACATATATATGACCCCCTCTACACATATATATACTTGGTAATTTTTTTATTTATGATCAGTCAGTTGAGTGCCATACGTGATACACGCTTTGGGCAATCATGTCTCGAAAGAGACATGACTGACTGGGCAGAAGATTATCCCGCAGTAGGTTGCCATTGCTTTCTCCAGTAGACTGACTGGTTGCCAACCAAGGCTATAGAACCCAATCTGTCCTGTTATTTAACCCATAACTGGAAGGAAGAGACGGATTAATACCTTTCCCAAGGGTATTTGCGTGTAAGTGAATACAATGGATTCAGCTGGAATTCGAACTCAGCTCCCCGGTTTCTCGTTCCGAGCCGATATCCACTGTACCACAAATAGCTTGATTAAAAACAATATAGATTCCATTGTTTATGGTTTTTATTTACTCTTCAATGTTTTTAATTATTTTTCTAATTTTATTTTTTTTTATTTATTTTTTATTTTTTTAATCGTGTCACCCTAAGCAAGGCATTCCACTGCCACTATAGCGCAGTGGGTTACATAGAGTAATTGGGTATGGGAAATGTCAGCAGGAGGGTGGTAGACAATTTAGGATGTACATAGGGAGAGAGTTGGAGAGAGTGGGTGTGAGTTAGTGTGTTAGGAGGTGTCTATTGACCTTACATTTAAACTCCTGGAGGTTGTAGCCGTCGGGGAAGCAAGCATGCGGTAGGGAATTCCACAGGCAGGAAGTGCAAGGAAAGAAGCTGTTGGAGTAGAAATTGCGGTTAAATTTCATTGGTTTCACTGTAAAAGGGTGGGACCTAGTTGCCAATCTAGTATCTCGTGCAAATTCACATCTAGTGGGCACCAGTGATTTCAGTTCGTCAGAGCAAAAGCCACGAAAGTATTTATAGAAGAGGCACAGGGAAGCCATGTCACGCCGGTGAGAGAGATACTGCAGGCAGTCAGCCAAGTCGATGTATTCCCATGTCGAACCACTTTCAGCTAACACTTAATTTTTCAAAAATGTTCTTTTTGATTGTTATTATTTGCTTGTTTCTCTCTCTCTTTTTCTTTCTCTCTTTCTTTCTCTCTCACTCTCTCTCTTTATATATATATATATATAGAGAGAGAGAGAGAGAGAGTGGAAGAAGATTTTGTGTGACATGTTTTGTCTTTTAAAATTAAATTTTTTATAAAACAAACATAACAAATTTAGTCTGAGGAAGTCCTAAAAGACAAAACATGTCACACAAAAACTTCTTCCACTCTATATATATATATATATATATATATATATATATATAGAATATAGAAATATATATATATCTAAACTTACTGTCAAATATATCACACAATGAATGTCTATTTTGTTTAATCAAGTTTGTTACGGAAACAGCAAAAAGACTGCCTAACACACCATTGGGTGTAACAGAAAAGTTTATTATTATTTCATATATATATATATATATATATATATATACATATATATATAGATATATATACATTTATATATGCACACTTTATATAAATATAGCAATTTTAAGACTATATTTATATATTTTAAATTGCTACATTCATATATATATATATATATATATATATAGTTACACACATATATCTTTAACTTCTACTTAAGATTTCAAGGAGATATGGCAAAAATAAAATTTACAAAATTTGAGCATTCTTAAATTTTTTCTTCTAATTTTGAAAATATTTAAGTTAATATTTTCTTTGCTTTTAAAAAAGAATAATTTTTAATGGGTAATAAATAGTCAAGTAACATTATAAAAGGTTTAAAAAATAAATAATTCAGTAAAATTGACCAAGAAATATTTACAAATCTATAAAATAAAGTTTTAGATTGTAGAATATATATTTTTTTTCTGAAATTTTAGTCTATGAGGATATCAAGTTAGAAAGAATGTTCTTTCACATTTTTGACATGATCACTTTGATGGCACTTAATGTAAGATAACTATTAACTTTAACATTCTAATGTTTTTGTCTTTTTTTGCAGATTATTTTGTATTGATTTTACCCATTTAAAATGAGTTAAGATCAGATCTATATCCAACAGTCTATGTCATATGAATTTGAAAAGGACCTTTTAGCAATGGACATGACAAGAATTATTTATTCTGTCTATGGAAATTAAGTTTTACATGTCCAGAAATGTCATCAATTATTTGACCAGTTTAACTGAGAAATCTTTCTAAAAATTTTAACTTGGTCTGGTCGTTCAAAATCTGTCAATATTGAACTTTGGCAAACAATGTGAAAAAATCTTAAGCAAACACCACAACTATTAGCAACATCATTCAATATAAGTGACACTTTGATCCCCTTTATGAAATCCAAAAAATGTCTAAACATGGAAACTCACCATTGGACTTGCTTCTCAGTTTAAAGAAAGCATTGCCTCAAGTTCATCATTGAAATGTAGACTTCCTACTAAACATTTCCTCAATATAATCTTCACCAATGATGAAAAGTGAGTTCTCTATAATCACATCCAATGAAAATGACATTAATTCTCCTGAAAAAGGAAACTTCATTCTCAAACTAGGACATTATCAGAAAAGAGTTACGTTCTGTGTTTTGTGGGAGATCAAATGTGTTCAATATCATTTGAAACTAAAAGTAAACAGTTAATGTATTGCACAAACAATATGCACAAAAAGTGCCAATCATTGATTACCTGAAAAAACATATTACTCTTACCAAATAATGCAAGAACCCATTTTCCTCATCCCACTTCTTCTCCTGGCATTGCTCCACCTGACTATCAAGAGTACATCAATGTTTAGAAGGAAAATGGTTTATTCATTGTGCAGGGGCTAAAACTGACATATATATATATATATATATATATATATATATAATGTAGTACATTTGGTATGTAATCCAGATAAATTCCAAAGGAGACAAACTCGAGAGAACTCAATGTTAAATTCATTTATTTAACAGAGTAATATTTTATATAACGGATTTTTAATTATTAGTTTGGATTATATATATTTTGCCGCTCTTGTGTTCTTGGCATGGCTCTTCAGATCCAGAGGTACAACAATGGGTAATCAAGATATCACCCCACCAAATTATAAAACGAAAAATCAAAAATTCCTTCTCTTTTATTTCATTTGCCGTAGCCACCCACATGCCCATATTAGGACGGGTATTTGCAACGTTTATATACGGAAAGGCTCTCGTTCATTCGAAACTTAAAAATTTGAGAACACAAGAGCAATGAAATATGTATAATCCAAACTAATAATTAAAAATCCGTTATATATATATATATATATATATACTTTTAAAATTGCTACATTTATATAGAAAGTTTGCACTCATATTTATTTCTCTATGCTATACAGACTGTTCTTCTTCTATGTGCCTTGTCCCTTCAGGACGTAGGCGATCATGGCCTTCCACGTTTCCCTATCCCTGGTGTCTCTGAGCACACCTTCTCCTGTTACACCACACAACTCTCATTCCGTCATCCACCTGATTAGGTCCTTCAAATATGTTTTCCGCTGCTTTCCCCTGTCTCTTTTTCCCTCTATCTGGCCTGTTAGTATCAGATTCTCCAAGCCCTCCTTCCTCATTTCGTGTCCCAGGAACTTCATCTGTCTCTTCCTCATGCTCAGTATTAATTTCCTTTTTGTTTCCATCATTTCCAAGACCTCATCATTGCTCACATGCTCGATCCATGATATTCGCAGCATCCTTCTGTAGAACCACATTTCAGTTGCTTCAAGTTTTTCAATGTTTAGAAGGAAAATGGTTTATTCATTGTGTAGGGGCTAAAACTGACATATATATATATATATATATATATATGCTAAAACTGACATTGTGGGTTTCTTTCCATTGAAACCTGACAAATTTTACATTCAACTATTTGCCCAATAGATGAGATTATGCTATCAATAATGGAAGAAAATCCTGTCTTGGTTACATATAACAATTAAGACTAAAGAATTACTTGTTTCTTTTCTATAATCGAATGTGACAGGATTTTCTTTTGGACTTGACATTCAAACAAGATGCTTAATATTAAATTATTTTCTTATGTGAATCTATAATTCCAAAGAATATATTTACAAATCCCCATAAAAACTGACTTTGATAAAACTGAAATTAACTAAACTAGAGATTTTGATTTAAGCAGTGATATTGCCTGTTAATATAAAGAAATTTGCATATTGAAAAACTATATTGTCATCAATTACTTCTGTATCTGAACTATTAAATTGAATGTGGATAAAATAAAAATTATGAATAATGAAAATAATCAGAAAGAACTTGAATGTTAAAAGTTGTGGCATTTTTAGACAATAACAAAATGACTTAACAATAGAATCCAGGCAAGAAAAATAATTCTTTGAAAAAGCAAAGATGGGAAACAACCCCAGAAGGAAAAAAAACACTAAAAAGAATAAAAAGGGGAATAATCATGATTTTATAACATAAACAATTTACACTCATTTAAAGAATTAATTAATTAATTTTCTCTAATTTGTTTGGTATCTTTTTATAATTTCTGCTTTTCTCTTTCTTTCATTCTTTTAGTTTTTTTTCTTTCAACTAAAATGCACTGAAAACAATGTTCTCCTTTTTAGAAGAATTTATTTTCTTTTTAAAAGAATTCATTGCTGCCTTTAAGGCCAGGATATTGCATTTCTCCTTAGTTTTTGGTTATTGTGTTCTTTCATTGCTTCTTCTTTCTTAATTTATTTTTAAAGAGATTTATTTTTGATTTAATGTTTTATTGAAATATAAAAACAAAAACCAATTTAGGCTGAAAAACTATTGCCAAAGATCGCTGCTTAAAACAATAAGATCATGGTAAACTAAGAAATAGAATAATATAAAAACTTTTCTCAGTAGTCGCAAATCTGTAGAACATGAAGATTTGGATCATTCCTATAATAATCAGAATACTAGGAGAATTCTGAAAGGCCTATGGAAAGGATTGAGGACTTAAAAATTTTAGAATATTTGTGACTGTTCAAAACCACTGTAAAATTGAAATCAATAAAAGTTCTAAGAAAAATACTGGAGATTTGAGATATGGTCATTGATTCCAAATAATTCCTGCTTGAAACTATAAAGCTGGAATAAATTCTTTGCAACATTTTTTATTTGAATTTCAAAGACAATATTATTCATAGATTTATTCAATCACATATTTTCCATTTTGTTTCAATGTCTTTTGCTAACTGTGTAACACTTTCATAATCCCATGTTTTAAGAAAAGACATTTTTCTAGGTGATCAACTGGTATAAGTGTTTTTAGAGACTTCCATAGAATTGAAGTTCTGTACCAATTTTTGATGAAAGACAATACCCCTTCCAACTGACTAATCCTCAATGTTTTTCAGCAATTGTAACCTTTAATCAGTTCAGTTGGGAACAATTTGTCTTAATTCAATGTCTGATTTGCGAAAGGATCACATAATATACTAGCAGTATAGCCCGGCTTTGCTCGGGTGTAATGAAAGCTTTAAAACTAATCCATGGTCCTGGAGCTCAGACTCAGCCTAAAGAATATTTGTGTGAAGTTTGGTGAGAATTGGATAAAAATTATGGATTTGTATAAAGGACATACAGACAGATAAAGAGACACACACACAAACATCTTGCCTTATATATATATATATATATATATATTATTGATTTTCTGCACTGTTGTAAGAACTGCAACCTTGAAACTTCTGAATATTGTTTCTTATGTCTTTGTCTATGAGTGTATCAAATTTGATTAAAATCAGACCACTTCTTCTATCACTTGATTTTTTTGATTATCAATTTTTGATATTTATTGGAAGTACTTAGACACAAAACCTAGCTAAGAACACTCGCAGACGCTTATAGTACAACTGTGTAAATTTTCAAGAAAATCAGTTCAGCCGTTTCGGAGTCTATAGGTAACGGATACACACACACACAGACACACACGCACACAGAGACAAAATTCCATTTATAAATAAGTTTAGATATATATATATATATATATATATAGATTAGATAATGGCGTTTCAATCTTCTCAGATACCTTTTCAGATGCAGATTCGGTTTTGGTTGTACATTTTTTTTTCTCGGGATCTTTTTCACAAACTAACAATTTTGCATCGCCTGTTCTTCTTCTTCTATGTGCCCTGTCCCTTCAGGACGTAGGCAATCATGGCTTTCCATGTTTCCCTATCCCTGGTGGCTCTTAGCATGCCTTTCCCTGTTACACCATGCAATCCACGTTCTGTCATCCACCTGATTAGGTCCTTCAAATATGTTACCCGTTGCTTTCCCCTGTCTCTTTTTCCCTCTATCTGGCCTGTTAGTATCAGATTCTCCAAGCCCTCCTTCCTCATTTCGTGTCCCAGGAAGTTCAGCTGTCTCTTCCTCATGCTCAGTATTAATTTCCTTTTTATTTCCATCATTTCCAAGATCACATTATTGCTCACATGCTCAATCCATGATATTCGCAGCATCCTTTTGTAGAACTACATTTCAGTTGCTTCAATTTTTCCTTCATACCATTCTTTAAAAAATTGGGTATTTTTGTTGAGTTTGAGCAAAGAGTTGTAGATAGAAATGGGGCCCATTAAATTTTTTCCCTTTAAATCATGAGGCACCCAGTTATTGTACTGGTTCACCTATCCAAGTGAGATATGTGGTATATCTCTGCAATGTTTTGTAAAACTTTAATTATTTTTAACTAGCATTTTCTTTGATCATTTTAAACAACTGTAGGCCTGCCAGAATGTTCTTGTTTTCTAAAATCAAAACTTCCAGTTTTGAAACTAGTGAATTGCTTGTGATTAGTATTCTCAAATATGGAATAATCTGTGAAATGGCAGATAGCATTTTGCTGTTTCTACCACATGTTTCTACCACATGTTTTCTTTCTGAAAATAAGCATTCAAAATCCACGCACAAGAGCAATCATATAGCAAGGATTGTCAAAATTTCACCTCTCAGAATACACCTTTTTCCTGCTTCTATGTGCCATGTCTCTTCAGGATGTAGGTGATCATAGCCTTCCACATCTCCTTATCCCTAGTGGCTCTTAGCATGCTTTCTTCTGTTACCCCACCCCAACCCTGCTCTTCCATCTACTTGCTCAAGCCCATCAGGTATGTTACTTGTTTTCCCCATCTCTCTTTCTCTCTACTGACCTGTGAGTATCAGATACTCTAAGCCCTCCTTCTTCATTACATGTCCCAGGAACTTCAACTGTCCTTTACTGATGTTAAGTATTAGTTTTCTTTTCGTTTCCATCCTCTCCAAAACCTTACCATTGCTCACTTGTTTGTTCCCTGTCATCCACAGGGTCCTTCTATAGAACCACATTTTGGTTGCTTTAAGTCTCTTCTTCATCTTTGAAGAGATTTTTCAGCATTCACTGCTATATTGAAGAACAGCCATCCCATAGCAACCCAGTGCTCTTATCTTTGTATTAAAATTTTCTGTCACTCAATACTCTACTCAGCTTCTGGAATGCATTCTTGGCCATGCCAATTTGTCTTTGGATCTCATTGTTGCACTTTCTGTCTTCTATTAGAACATTTCCCCAGGTATTTAAATTTCTGCTTGATTTTAGTATCCCTCACCTGTAGTTGGCATTTTGGGCTCTTCTTTTTACTGATGGCCATACATACAGTTTTCTTTGTTGCAAATTTCAGTTGTGCATGAAACAGTTCATGTGTTCAATCACCACCCACCAAAAATCTACAAACTTTTGTTCAATCCCAATATTTGCACTTACATAGAATTAATTTTCTTAAAAAAGGCATGAATCTACATCTTTCTATACGCTGATATATTTTTAGATATTTCAGCAAAATGTCAAATTAGTGGAATCCAATGTTGGTTGATAAAAAAAAGAATGAGTGTGCAAGCATTACTCAATAATTATATTATGCCAAGGGAGAAAGAAAAAGCTTTTAACTCCTTTGTCAGCCTTGACAAAAAGTACTTGTGTAGATTAAAGTCAATAGATTTATCATATTAAAAACTTTAACTTAAAAAAACAAAGGAAAAAGTATTTGTCTTTGATTTAATCATGAATTTTAAACACTTCAGAAAAAATATAATTAAACTAAAAATATCAACAAACAGATTTCTCACCTTCTGTCAAAACTTTGGAGTTCACCTTTTTATTCCAAGACTATAACCAATCCTAAATTTCAAACATTTCTCAAAATGAAAAGCCTTTAAAAAATATATGAGAAAAAACAAAAATTAACTAAAATCTTTACAATTAAAGGTTTAGGTTGATAATTGTTGACAAAGGGTTAAAGGCATTTAAGAGTGAAAGCAGACAGGCATTAAACATGAATTTGTCTTCCTTTTATGACAATTTATTTCTTTAACGTCGGAGAAAAATTTTTTTTCTTTGGCAGCAATGTCTACTCAGGTAGAAAGATTATTCATTTTTCTTTTCTTTATTTCTCTAAGTCTCTCTCTCTCTGTCTTTTATTTTATACAACTTTTATGCTACCAGCTTGTAAAAAATAGAAAGAAAACAACAATTAAAATTAAAAGTTTAGTTCTTTTTCTTCCAATTGAAAATACAAATAAAATATAATGCATCTGTTTTCCATTGAAAGAAAACAAATTCTTTTTCATCTGATTGTTTTCTTTTCTTTCTCTGTCTTAGTCATTCGTTATCTCTTTCACTCTCTCTCTCTCTCTCTCTCTCTCTCACTCTGTCTACCATTCTCTGTTGCTCTCTTTCTCTCTCTCTCTCCATCGTATTCACAGATTTCCAAAAGTTATTGGCATTAGCAAGAGTTGGCACCACAACAACTGTCATCGTTCGACAGCAGAACCAGGAAGGAAGATCTTCTCAAATTGAAATTCAAGATATTTTTTTTTTTTTTTTTTTTGTTAAATAGAATAAAAAGAAAAGTTTGGTTTAAAATCTCCCGGAAAATTTCCTGATTTTCTCAGATTAAATTATTTCCTTCATGAAGCAATTAAAACCTAATGAACTCTTTTTTTTTTTACTGTGTTTCTTGTTAACCGTTTTAATTATTCCAATTTTATTCTTTCATAAAGTTACATCAGGTGGGAATGAAAGAGCAGTTTAACATCTCAAAAAACATGAGATTTTTTTTCTGAATTCATTGTTTTTATCTCATTCTGTATTTTTTCTTTCTTTATTTATGCTATAATTCTTTTGTCTTTCTTTTTCATTCTTCCATTTTTTGGTATTGCTTTTTATTTCTTTTTCTTTCATTTGTAAGTTTCACATTTCAATCTTTTTTCCTTTTTGTTTTTAATATTTTTCACTTTTCCTTTTTTTGATAAGTTTTCTTCTTTCATATACTTTACTTTCTCTATGTTTTCAATTCTTTTCTCTTCTCAATGGTTTTTTCTGTCTCTCTTTGCTTTATTTATAATCTTTTTCTTTCTCTCTTTCTTTTTTTGCAGATTATTTTAATTCCTATTTTTTCATCAATATTTTTTATTTTTCATTTAATTTTCATAGTTTTCAATTAATTTTTCTTTACCCCTTCCTTTCTTTTTTAATTTTTCAACCTCAATTATTTCTTTTTCTTTCTTTTTATTGCGTTTTTGTTTTTTGGTTTTTAGTCTTACCTTAATTTTCTTATTCTTTCTCTGTCTCATGTCTTATTCTATTTTCTTTTCTTTTAACATCTCTTCTTTCTGTTCCTTTTTCTTGTCCTCTCTTTTCATTATTTCTCTTTTTATTGTTTCATTATTTTCTTTAAATTCCACTTTATATTTCTATTCAATTCGCTTTTATTCATGTCTGGCTTTCTTTTATCTTCTTTTTTATTCAATTTTTCTTTTCAAGTTTTATCTTTTCTTACTTGTTCTTCTATTTTTAAACTTCTTTTCATTTTTTTCTCTTCATCTCTCTTTCATTAGATTTTTTTTTCCATTCCAATTTTTTAGCCATAGAAGAATTTCCGTTAATTTTCCCCTTCTTCAATGAGGAAGCCTTAGTTTTCTCAAGTCATGCTCGTTCAGTCGTGCTCTCCCCCAAGTCATACTTAGAGTCATGGAAGTCTTTCTGCAAATGCCATTCAACTTTTTTGTGCCATAACAAATCCACTGTATCAAAATTGCCCCACTAGGCATCCTGACATGGAACTCAGTACATTTTCACACTTGTATTTAGTTACCTTGAATCTTGTACAAAAGACAGTAAAGACATTAAGGAAAAGCAAAATGACAAGGAGTTAGTGGGTGGGGTTAGGGTGCTTCTAGTGCTGGTTAAGGTGCAGGGAAGTGGCTATGAGCAGTGACAGGAGGATTGGATTGGCAGGGTGAAGGGGAAGGACAGCATATAGGCTTGGGTGGGGTTGGATTGGATTGACTGGGTGTCAGTTACATGTGAACATAAGTTTTATTTAACTCTTAATTGTTTTGGTATTTCCAGTTTCTCTTTTGTCGTTGTTTTGTATTTTAATTTTAAAAAAAAGAAAAAAATTTTGAAATTGTTGAACAAAGTTATGTAACACCAGAATTGAATTCATCTTGATGAGAGATTCCCTGAAGATGTCATGTTTAAAAATTTTCACATCATTGGTGCTACCTATTGGAAATATGCCAAGTCTCGATATCACTTAATGGCAATCAAAGAATGTTTTCTTTCTTACTCTAACTAAGCCTCTTATTTCAGCCTCTTGTTTCATTATGTCTTTGTGTCAGTAATTGTCTTTTTATCTTCTTGATCACAGTCATTGACAACTTCAAATGGACAATTTCATACAGTTATTGTAACGATGCCAATAATATTTCTCAGAACATATTCTGTTCATGTTTCAACTCCAAGAATTCTGCTTACTGATTTTCTCATTAGAGTTTTCTTTATTGCCTTATTAAATAAAGAGCTATTATCATTAAATGAACACTTTTATCAATATGTTTTTTTTTACTGTTTTCAACATAGGCAAATCATACTTTTATACAAGAATGTAAGTTTTGTAATCACCACTGAAAAGCCACTCATTCCCATAATTAACATCTCCAAAAACAATTATTAGCATTGGTGTCATATTAATGATATCAATTAACCTATAATAATGAACAGTGAAAAGGAATATATTTATTTTTAAAAACATCTCCTTCTTTAGCATTATTATCTTAAAATTGCCTAAACTCTCTGTAAATTATAGTGACAACATAGTCACAAATAACTTTACTACCCAAAGATCTATTCACGGTTCATACTTTTTTTTTATAGTAAGGTTCTTATAGTGAGTCCTGGGAGTCACTTATATACCAAATGTTTGCCTGAAAGTTTTTAATAATATTACAAGATAATTTTACATAGAATGTATAAATTACATAAGAAGTCTTTCAAAAGAATTAATAATTCTAATATTACAATTTTACTGTTGAAGTATCTCGTAATTATAAAATAGAAATAAATAATTTCCAATACCAAATTTTCAGCAGTATACTTTATTTATATTAACCTGCACATATATAAATCTATCATCCACCCGTGCATACTGCTGCCATATCTGGTCAGGTGCTCCTGATATCCACCTAGGTGTCCTTGACAAAATCCAACAGAGAATCTGTAATGTAATAGATCCCAACTTGACAGCTCAGATACAGTCACTTTCTCACCGGTGCAATGTGGCTTCCCTGTGTCTTTTCTACAAATACTTTCACAACTTCTGCTCTGATGAACTTAGCTTACTGGTGCCCCCTATTTACAAATTTACTCGAGCCACAAGATTAGCAACTAGGTCCCACCCTTTTACTGTGAAACCAATAAATTGTAAACGCAAATTCTACTTCATCAGTTTCTTTTCTTGCACTTTCTGCCTATGGAATTCTCTTCCATTTACTTGCTTCCCCGACAGCTACAATCTCCAAGAATTTAAATGTAATGTCAATAGTCATCTCCTATCTCACTAATCTGCATCCTCTCTCTCATGCTCCCATCTCCGTCTATTCCACTCTCATCAGTATTCTCATCCTTCTCTTACTTATTTCCTGGCACCCCCTATAACCTGTCACTCTTTCTCATAACTTTCTTATAACTAACCCCTCTTTCTCATCACTTTCCCCTATGTAACCCCCTGCAAAACAGTGGCAGTAAAATGCCTTGCTTGGATGTGATATGATTATAAAAAAAATCCAAAAAAAAACAATATTTAGCTATGAATAATGTTTATTGATTTTTTATATTGCAAAATTTTATAATGAAATTAATAAAATAAGGGCAATAGAATCAGCTTGTAAAATTTTTTAAAAATAAGATTAATGATTCTATTAAATAATTCTTACCTAAGAATATTAACAATTGTAACTTTGGGGAATTGGAATAATTTTCCAGTCATTTTGAAAAAATTGAGGCAAGAAATTAAATAAAATTAATTATTAGAAAATTATGTGAAGTATTGATGTTAAAATTCACTATAGTTGGAATCAACTGTTTATTACCATAAACAGGGAAATGAGAGGAGCTCCAGTATATTTAATCTTTTCCTAGACTATACCTTGCACATTCACTAGCACAGATGTGAAGAGATTGGTACTGATCATTTCAAAATGCCATACTACGTCACAAAGGAATCTACAATTAGAAGACAGCAGTCCTTTCTCTTTTATGACCAACTAGCAGTATAGCCCGGTGTTGCTCAGGTGTAATGAAAGCTTTAAAACTAATCCATGGTCCTGGAGCTCAGACTCTTTGGACATTGGCACGAAAGACTAAAAAGCAATAGTTGTTTCCAGTTAAAGCTAAACCATAGACTGAAAGAAAAATGAATGGATGTAAGTCAAATTTTGATTTCCTGGTATCGATATCAAATTTTCTGCACTATTGTAAGAACTGCAACCTTGAAACTTTTGAATATCGTTTCTTATGTCTTTGTCTATGAGTGTATCAAATTTGACTGAAATCAGATTACTCGTTCTATAACCCGATATTTTTTGGATCATCAATTTTTCATATTTATTGGGGCTACCTCAACATAAAACCTAGCTAAGAACACTTGCAGACTCTTATAGTACAACTGTGTAAATTTTCAAGAAAATCGGTTCAGCCGTTTCAGAGTCTATAGGTAACAGATACACACACACACATACACACAGACAAAGTTCCATTTATAAATAAGTTTAGATTTAGATGTATTTTTTTTTTTTTTTTTTAATCATTTCACCCCGAGCAAGGCAGAAACGCCACTGATGTGCAGGGGGTTACATAAATGTAGAAGGATTAATTAGAAAAGAGTGAGGAGTACAAGCTAGTTAGAAAGGAACAATAGAAAGCTGAGAAAGCAGGTGCAATGACAGATACATGGGCGGAGAGAACGTGAAGATTATACAGGGGAGGGGAGAGAGCTAGGGTCCAGTGGTTAGTAGGTGAGTATTAACTTTGCTTTTAAATTTCTGGAGGTCGTAGCCATCAGGAAAGCAAGAATACGGGAGTGAGTTCCACAGGCGGGAAGTGCGAGAGATGGGGAATATGATGATGACATATTCATAGTTGGGATAAGAATGATCTTGAACAGAAAATCAACATCCTCTGCTAAGTGTTCCAAGAGATAGTACTCATAATAAACATTTTCAAATGATCAGGAATAGGAATGAAAGCAATGACAGCACTTCTCCTGAATCCATCAGGATATGAAATTAGTAAATCCTAAACACTTCAAATACATCAGTGTATGGATCTGTTATACCTAATTTAGTGTGGGAGTTAAGGAAGGAAACTGAATGTAGAATAGGCTGCACCAGAGATAGTTTCACACAATGCCACAAACTGCTACAAAACAAAAACATTAACTTGAAAACTTGAGTCATGCAATTAAATGGCCTCATCAGATTGAGACTTTCATATGAATATCATGCATGGCACCAAACCTGTTCAGAAATGTCTAAGCTTTCAGTTCTATCCATCCTGCACATATATAAATCTACCATCTGCCCATGTACTGAATAATGCTACCATATCTGGTCAGGTGCCCCTGCTATTCACCTCAGGGTTCTTGACAAAATCTGATACAGAATCTGTAATGTGATCGATCCCAACTTGGTAGCTTAGCTGCATTTTCTTTCTCACTGGCGTGATGTGGCTTCCCTGTGTCTCTTTTACAAATACTTAGCTCACTGGTGCCACCTATGTATGAATTTACTTGTGCTACTAGACTAGCAACTAGATCCCACTCTTCTACAGTGAAACCAATAAAATGTAACTGCAATTTCTACTCTATCAGCTTCTTTTTATGCGCTTCCCACCTGTGGAATTCTTTTCCATATACTTGCTTCCCCAACAGCTACAATCTCCAAGAATTTAAATGTAAGGTCAGTATTCACATCTCCTATCTTACTGACTTTCTCTCAAACTCTTTTCTCCATCCACTTCACCCCCATCACACCAGTATTCTCATCCTTCTATTACCCTCTTCCTGACCCCCCCTATAACCTGTCTTTCTTTCTCATCACTTTCCCCCTATGTAATCTCCTGCACATCAGTGGCAGTAAAACTGCCTTGCTTGGGCTGTAATGATTAATATATATATATATATATATATATATAACCACTTTCTAAGATCAAGGGTTAAAGATGGCTTTAGTGAATGATGTCTGTGGATATCCATTTTAGTTACTGCCATTTTTTAAGTCTTCAAGTTTCTGCTATTTGGTAAAATTCTTTGTTTGTGATTCTGTAGTGTGAGAGAATAACAGGATTCATTACTTCAAATCCATTTTTACTCACTGATCTGAGAAAATGCTACTACAGAAGTGTAAATAAAGCTGAAACTAATACTTTGTCGGATATTGTTTGTCCCCAATGACAGTCTCCAGTCACTTCCTATAAGTAGCTGTTAGTTTGAACCACTTTTGTTTGGACCACTCTTTACAGTAAATTTTTTTCCAGTTCATTCAAATTGCTAGTTTAGCAAGTATGAACATAAATATTCAATCAGGTTCAGAACAGAAGATTGACTGAACAATTTCAATAGGTTGATTTTCTTATTTTCAAATTAATGTTTGGTTCTATTTGCAATATATTTAGGATCATCATTACGCTTAAAAATTTTTTTTCTCATGCTTATACCTGTTACACAATCTAATCATCCCCAAATACTTTATATATATATAAATATATAAGTATATATATATATATATATATATATAAATAGATAAATAATGCAGTAAACATGTGGTGAGTATAGAATACTGTAAATGCTAAGAATGGTTTAGTGCTTAAAAGTAGTGACTGAAATCTTTCTGACATTTTTTAGTCTAGAAAACCAACTATTTTGGATAATGATCATTTCACTATAGGAAGCAGATTTTTACCGAAGCAGCAGATATTTTACAGAAAGACACAATGTATAAACAAGCATTGCAAACAAATTGGAAAATAAATCTACAGCAGGCATTTCAGTTGCCAGTGATCTCTGACCAGAGAATCATGAACAATGTCCATCAATTTGCAATGATTTGTTCACTCATAATAAATCTTCACTAGATTGTTGCAGGGATGAGAAATGAGTAGCATATATTTACAATAGATGTACAAAAGAGTGGTTACAATGGTCAACAAATAAATTTTTAAAATTGTGTTGAGACAACAGACATCTTTTTAAGCTTATTTGAAGGTCAGTCAGTTAATGATGCATGCTTGGGCGATCATGTCTCAAAAGCGACATGACTGACTGGGCAGAAGATTATCCCGCAGTAGGTTGCCATTGCTTTCTGTGGTAGACTGGTTGCCAGCCAAGGCTATAGAACCCAATCTGTCCTATTATTTAACCCATAACTGGAGGGAAGAGACAGATTAATACCTTTCCCAAGGGTATTTGTGCGTAAGTGAATGCAAGGAATTCAACTGGAATTCGAACTCGGCTCCCTGATTTCTCATTCTGAATTGATATCCATTACACCACAACACATATTTAAAGGTGCTGAATCTGAAACTGACCTTACTTTTTCTTGGTTCTACATATTTGCCATTTAGAAATGCCTCATTTTTGGAAAAAAGCATGGTTTTTATTTGTTTTCTGTATATACGATATTGACTGACAGCAATATTTACATAGAAGTAAAAAAGATTAAAATTATAATTTTGAACTTAGAAAAAAATATTATTAAAATGCAGGGAGATAAGTTCAAAGAGGCGTAATTCATAATTATTAAATGTAATATTTGTGGGGAAAAAAAGAAAGTGAGAAAGCAAGAGAGTGAAAAAGTGTATAGAAGAATCTCTGTCAATCAGTATC